>SMLS01068250.1:0-57432 GCA_004785975.1 Popillia japonica
TATTTTCAAGTATTACCAGCATACGTGGAAGAATTGACTAGATTTGTTCACAAAAAAAACTCAAAATCGTGTAGGCCTCCAAAGAGTTTTAAAAATCTACCTTCACAAAATAAAAAGCAGAGACTCGAATCAAGAAAGCAAGTTCCTTAATGGACTTTTCGTAACGCCATCTACTTGTGCCGTACTCTTCCATTATAGATCATCAAAAATTCTCCAAAATTTCGCAGTATCGGTCGAAAATCACAGTAAGAGTGACGCCGTTTTTTTCAAAAAGAATTCAAATATTGCGTACGTGAACCAAGTATGTTCACCAGTTACTTTTGATTCTGAAGGGAAAGTCGAATTCTCCGAGATTTTCTGTAGCCCATTATTAAAGCCTTAATTTACTCTGTTTCAAGCATTAGTGTGAGGTCTCTCAATTCTTCAGGAATTATTACTGTGTGAGCGTGTAGTTTGTCACACATGCACACAAGTTGTGTTGTAACAGATACACATAGTTCAGATTAAACAAAAGAAACGTTCAAAGTAAAATTTATTAGTACGCATCTGTGTGAGGTCGAAGAATTTGTAAACTTTCTTAAAAACTCGCTTTTCGTAACGATTCCCCAGCAGCAAAAGATAACACTACACGTCATCTGTCGCGAAACATTCATAAACACAAAGCTTGACAGCTGCAACTGCAGAGTAGCACCGAAACCTGTCACCTTGTTATCGCCATCTATCGAAAAAGTCGGTCCGCAAATCGTTTATTGAGCTTGCCAGTAGATGGCTTATTGCTGTATAGCCCTGAAAATCAAGCGTTTTATTTCAAAACGTACATTACACGACTTTATTTTCTGATGACTGTTGACTAATGTCGAAAGCTATTAAGCCCGAAACGCTCTGTTGTCAAGATCAATCTTTGAAATGTATTATACACCAACGTTTCTAAGTTTGTAATTGGATGTATGTAATGCAAGACAAAGTTTTTATCTGAAAATCATATTGTTAGTCATTTTCTGAATCTGAAACTTTATTGTGACCCAACCCTGTATATTGTATTGGAATTTGATATACATATAACCCTCACCATCGCAATCTTATGCAACCCAAACTACTAAGATTGGAATTTTTAATGACAAGTTATACTTTTTAGCTGGATGTATCCAGTAGTGGTTAATGATTTTTGTATTTATTTTCTCATTATTCTAACTTTTTTCAGTTGATTCCGACTATTAGATTAATAAAAAAATACATTTCAGTTACAAATCAATTTATTTTAAATCGAAAAAAACAAGACACATTCTGCCATCTATTGCTGACTATCAAAACTATAGCGACTACAAATTTATATAGAAACGTTACTAGATGGCGACACTATACTTGTTTAAATCCGAAACATAACTGCCTTTTGTTTTTATAAACAAAAAAAAACAACTAACATCGAATCACGTCTATATTCACAAATTACAAACATATACACAATTTAAAAGTAAATTCTTTACAAAAATAGCATCTAATAAGACATTTTACAAAATGCTAATAACAACACTATTGTAAATAATTAAATTATCATACTTTGATGAAATGGGTACTCCGTTTCGTAGGTAACTACTGGCTGTGATAAGATTTAAAACAACATATCACACCAGAAGTTCCTTCAAATCGGAAACCCTCTGCATTTAAGTCAACGGTCTCACACAGCAAAATCCAAATTCCCACGAAGAAGAGTCGAATACATTCTGCTTTGCTGAACCAGCTTTATGACGTATAAAATACTCATACAACTAGATCACCAAAGAAGAATATATCCGACAAATATCTTCATACTGTTCAATTCAATTTATCGATGGTATTGCTTAAGCTATGTTATAAAATATTAAAAAACTATACGTACGAACTCCGACGTCTTTAAAAAAAAGAACATCGACTTTATGAAGAATTTTCTTGTGTTATAAGCGAGTGTTCAATCTAGTCACAAATATTAAAAAAACATGTAACAATAGAAAGAACACAAGCATATACCGCAAGGAATTTGGGGTTATGTTACATCTGTAATTTAAATACGAGAAAATTGTGTTTGAATTCGTGATTTTCAGCTACAATCGATAAACTGTGTTTGATTTGATGATCTTTTATATCTGTAAATACCTAATAAGTCTAAGAGAATTTGAAAAAAATGACAAACATTACTCACCAAAGATACACCACGTGTTATCGCCAACCGTTGCACGTATAAAAATGGTGTATAATGGCGGGAAGAAAGAATGTTAGAGAATACTCTTCTAATAGTGCGCATGGTTAGTAACGGTTCAAGAAGTTTTAACATTTTTACCCTTCAGAAACTATCCCCAATATTAGACGAATTATGTTAGGAGGTTGTTGTGAACCTCGATATCTTTACAATAAAGGCCTTTTTTTATTTGTAGGTATCGCGGTAAGAATTTCTACCTGTTCGGACAAACATTCTTTTAAAGGTCGTTATATTGCAGGTATAAATTCATTATAATACTTATTTGCGGAGAATAGGTGCACTTATGGCTGTCTGAAAGTAATGAATATCTTGAATCGTACAGACGTAAAAATGTAATAATTTAAAAATAGCTTAAGATATTGCGAGTAATTTGATCAAATAATAACTAGCCGTCTTAACGAATTAACAAGTTACTTTGTTCCTAAATAAATTGTAATTCAAAGTTGATTTTGTTAAAAAAAAACAAACAGTGAAACCAAAAATACCCAGAGTATGTCAAGAGTTTTACTTAAAGGCATTTGGAAAGGCAAAATAATTACAAATTTATTGATCCGAAGATTCCGAAAACTTGACAAAGTCAGAACAAAGAGGATAACCAGAAAGCAAACAAAAGGCCACGGAATAAAGCGTTAAACAAGGAGAATGAGGTGAATAAATAATACCCACTCACATAAAAACAACGCAAAACAACTTGTGGCGTAATACCTAAGTCTGAGATAGTATGACTTTCTTAAACATTGACACTAAAATTAAATTATCCTAACACAACATTTTTTTTTCTTTACAACAATGGTTAATTATAATTCGAAGATTTTATATGTCGTGTCATATCTTCCTCCATGCAGTTGTGATTAGAAAAAACTACATATGTATAATACAGAGAAATTTTATTGCTAAATCTCCTCGAGATCATCTCTCACTTCTTTTGCAACAAGTTCATGTGAGTTGTAATCTACTTCGTCGTGATAGTTTGATCCAAACAACAATTCGCTTTATATATATCTTTGGCAGACCTACGCACAGTGTCGTTGAGACGAAATAATAATCCAAAATGTCTGGTTATAAGTTATTCTAAAAAGAAAGAGACAAAATTCTGAACGGACCCAAATTTGCAGTTGAAAGCGGTTGCCAGAAGCGCTAAAGTTTGTATCTACTGCCATATAGAGAGTTTTAGCTTTATCGTTTCTGCGACGTATCCAATATATATGATAATTAGTTCTAAACTTTTACTCTCTAGGCTTTAATTGAGTTACTAATTTTTTTCTCATTCTAGTCTTCGATTAAACGAAACTATATATGTAGAAGCAATAATATTCTTAATAGTAATAGACGTTTCTAAATTTTCCCGTTTTGCGACATCTTATTTTAGAAGATGGAACTAATTATTTAGTGTATATGTTCGCTATTGCAGCTGTAAGTGAGGCTTTTGGTATGTAGATGGAGCCATTGACCGTACAAATTCGCGGTCAAATAAGAGGAACCAATCAGATAAATCCAATTTCTGCTACAATTGTGAAAGTAATTTCATATTTAAATCATAGCTTTATTTAGTGAAGAATATAACCCACAAAAGACTTTATATTGTGTGACATAATATTGCTATTCATTGCTTAATGTTCTTGCGCCCTAAAACATTATTTTTTAACAAAGGCAAATCCAAATCAAATTTTAATTGATAAACATTCAAAGAAGTTGATGTTACATAACTCAGGTATTTTTTCCCTTAATTTGTTCAAACCTGTTTTAAACCAACCATAACTAGATTGTATAGAGTCAACCTTAAAGTGAAATACTTTTTGAGAAACTATGTATATTAGTAAAGATTATCTGTTTTTTTTATTGCCAACAGAAAATTTAAACTGCAGGGTTTGTTGCTGATTCTATGAGGTTATAATAAAAAGCTGAGATCTAGTTTTAACTCTCTCTCAATTTGGGCATTGAAGAGATCGACTGTTTATCTAGTGCCTTCTCTTAAAAGAAAGTTAAAGAACATTATCACTGATGATGGTGGGACGCCTACAAATCTACTACTTTAGTGTAGGGAACGTCATTTTTCTTTATCAGTTCTCTTTATCATCTTTCTTGAGTTTATATCAATTGTCAGCGTCAAGGTGTGCATCCAATGCTTTGGGTTCGTCTTGGAAAGAAAAACTTTTTATTAAAAGTTGTACGATTGTACGATCTACAAGTATTGCAATTGCAATGATTAAATACGTTGAATGAGCAATTAAGACCTATGTTATAAACACTTCTGTATATCCATTAGGATTGCTGCATGAGAAATCTGATTGCACAAAGATTCTTCCCAAAAATGGTTGAGAAATGTATTTTTTGTCAACTTATTTTGTGATTCTTTGATCAGTTGTTACGATACGAAAAGTCGTCTTTTATGCAAAGCAATATATATTCAAAAAACATTTCTTAGTCTTCCATCTTTTGAGTTAACAATGTTACTCTTTGACTTCATACTAGGTAGGGCGTTATTATAACCTGATTTAATACCGCTACTACAACTTTGAATTAATTCGGGACCGTGTTTTGATGACTCGTGGGTCACCATCATCAAGTGAATATCGAATGAGTTATAACTAACGTTTGAATAAGGTCCCTTCTCCAAAGTATTTACAAAACGACAATAAATTCATGCCTAAAACTGAACTAATCGCTAATACATGTTAAGAACGGCCGCCCTTTTAGAGGATTTTAAACAAAACGGAACTTCCTAGAAGTATTGGTTCCCAATTCACTAGGTTCTGGTACTTACTAATGTTAAACCTTTTATACTTTTTTTTACAAATTTTTTGATGTGATGTCCGTTCATAATAAGCTGTTGCGCTACTGCGGAAGAATTTAGTTTGCCCAATATAAATTTAATCACAATACTTTTGTTTCATTGTTACTGTCAGTCTAGTAACTAGTGTATCTAAAAATGAATCTATGGTTTTGAGTTTCTTATACTTATATTTTTGTTATAGCTTTATCTCTATCTTTTGTTTTCATACTACGAGAGATATTAGAATATACTTGGAATCGCCCAGGTGTCTATTTTACTATCTAAAACTATTGCGCTACAATGTAATTTAGAATCTATTATTGTACTACATAATTAATAAAAATAACGTTGTAGAATGATTGATGTTGCATTTTTGACGTAATGAAATACGCACTTTACGTCTAGCCTAAACTATGACATTCAAATCTAGGATTTATTAAACTTTTTATGATACATAATATTATCTATCATTTAAACGAATATATTCATACATTGTTTTATATCTAATTCTGTGAATGATTAGCTACAGGTTTACGTGGAACACTGCATACAACATTGTAGCGACTGTCAGGACTTTTTTCCAAATTCGAAAAATAAAATAAAAACATATCCCAATACATTTAAAATAAATATATTTCGGTATTATGTTATAAAACAACATTTACATAAATATAAAACTTGGTATGTAGAGTACGATTTAAATTAATGCTTAAATTAATAATTAAATATTTACACAGTAAATGAGATCTCGTAAGAAAGGAGGTACGCTCGTGTACATATTTAGCACAATAAAGCACGAAGGTTGAAAATACTTAAAAAAAAAGAAACAACAACGGAACACGGAACAATTAAAACTTCATCGGCGAAGATCTTCCTGTATCTCCTCGAACGTTTTCCCTTTAGTTTCGGGCACCCACAGGAACACGAATATGATAGCCATAAAGTTGAAGCCGCTGAAGATCCAAAAGGAGCCGCCCATTCCAATATGCGCGGAAACTGATTCGAAATATTTCGTGAGTATGAAAGAGAGAAACCAACAGATTGAGGTCGTTAAAGAGGTAGCTACAGCTTTAACGTTATCTGGGAATAGTTCGGACATCATTGTCCACGGTAACGGCCCGAAACCGAAATTAAAAACGGTAATATAAAACACTAGACAAGTGACTGGAAGCCAATATAAATCAGTTAAATCGGTACCTTTATCGTGTAGATAATAATAAACGCCTAGCGGTATTTCGGATAGCAACATTCCAGTTGCTGAGATTAAGAGCAGGATTTTCCTACCAAGTTTATCCACAACGAATGGTGTCACAAAAGCAGCTATGACTTGTACTCCTCCAATAATAACAGCGGATATTTCTGAGGGTATCGAACTTCCGGTTGCGTCGAATAAGATTTGAGTGTAAAATGTGATTATGTTCACGCCTGATAATTGTTGGAAGCTTATAAGTGATAGCGATATGATCAATGCTTTAATATTGCTTCTAGAATTCAGAATGTCTGTATATTTACTACCTAAATATTTATCTACTGATATTTTTATCTCTTCCATTTCTTTTTCGGCCTTCGCGTCTGTCGTGCACCTCAATCTCTTCAAACAATGCTTAGCTTGCTCCTTCTTATCCTTAGCTATTAAATAATACGGCGAATCCGGCATGAGCAGGAACACCGCCACGAATAACACAGGAACTAAAGCGCAAATTACATTAAACGTTCTGAGCGTAAGATAAGGGCCTATCGCGTAGGACATGAAGACTCCCAATACTTCGAAGTTGTTCATGGACGTGGACATCATGCCCCGTATTGAGACTTCCGATACTTCCGCGATGTACGTCGGTAGTACTGCGAATATGCCACCGATGGAGACTCCAGATAGAAACCTTGCTATGTAAAATAGGATGATGTGTTGTGCGAAGATGAGTATCGTGAAAGATATTATTAATGGTAGCGCCAGCGCTAACAGGGTTCGTTTTCTTCCGATATGATCGGCGGAGAAGGCTGATATAAACGGTCCAACGACAGCACCTAGAGATATTAGCGATCCTATCCAAGACTCTTCATCGTCGGATATTGGGTAGCCTAATGGGTTCTCTTCGGTGTTATTTGAGAGTAGTTTTGGAAGTACCGGCGATGACCATGATTCCATCATACCAGCGGAGAATATGGAAAGGTTAGCTGAAAATGAAAGAGAATTCTATTAGAAGGTGTATCATCTTCAGGTTATATTTAATTATATTAAAATTTTAATTAGCGTAATTTGTGGTGATATTAATGAACTTCACCAGCATTTTTTCAAGTTCAAGCTAATTCTTGAACAGTTTAGAAGGTTAACCATGCAATAACGGCTAGTGCCCTCGTCCGTGCAAGCTAGGTAACAATTTGGCGGAAGATGAAGAATAGTTTTTTGAAGAGGGCATATAATTAACTTCCAGGCATGTTCTTTTTCACGAATGGAAAAGATTGGACAATCAAAATATTTAAAATTGGGACGCTTGGTGTAGTTGAACACAAAATAAAAGAAGGCTTTTATGTTGTCCTCCTCACATTTTTTAATTGCTGAACAAAAGAGATTATGTCCAATAAAGGGTGGTTTTGCTGCTTCGTTGGCAAACTTATCTGCCCTTTCGTTCTTTTCAATCCCTTAGCGGCTGGGGACCTATTAACGAATAAAAATATGGAAAATGAAAAGAAAATTGAAAAATAGGATATAATCTTGTGGACCACCTCAAAATCTACCTTCTTTTTTGTACCTCTGCATTCTTTGCGTAACAGTTATTTTCGTAATACAGCTGAGTAATTTGTAGAAGCTATAGTCTTTCTATTATCTTACGTCAAACAAAATAGACCACACAAGATACGAGATATATAGGGTTTAATGACCGAGTTTTATGGTTTATTCAAAACAAGGTTGAAAGTATTTGGAATTTATTGGAATGAAGAAATGTTTCAATAGTAAACACCATGGTAGTTGTGTTGTAGCACATTTGTTTGTTAATAACTTTGAGCTGATTTTTCCTGAGGATAGCAAGAAAAGGCCCACAAGCAGAAGAGTAAGCATTGTGAAATAATGATAGAATTATGTCGAAAGAGTGAAATGTTAAAATTTTTTGTAAATCTGCCGAATAAGCCGATAGATTTGATTAAATTTCGTTAGAAAATCTACCTATTGGCAACGTTTAGAAGATTTGTGGAACACGTTTACTGCCATGATGCTGGAGATACGTTGGAGAAACATTTTGACGTTGCAGCCAGTTGCAGCTATTTATGCACACATTACAGGAATGTTTGACAATCTTTACATTTGGCGTTGGGACCATTATAAAAAAACTTGGTCTTTGACGAGATTATTGAGAGATTATGCGATTGTTCCTATGTCTTCTACTATAGCGCTTAGGATCCCCTTCTCATGTCAGTTGACTCACTATCTGATATCCCCGATATCCCACATGAACTAATATGACATTTTTAATGTCAGTTAGTGTCAAGCGAATTTTATACATTTGATGACTATTTCCATATTTGCTTAATTGAAATTATCCCGCTACAGTGTCTATAGTTAAAAAATATACACATAAGACTACAAATCCGATAGCTAGAAATGTAGGAAAAACTAAAATAACTGAAGCTGATAGACGAGCATTGAGAAAAATTATTGAGAAAACTGTCGTGTAAGTTATCTTAAGTTGAGTGTTCTGTGGAGTGAAGTTGTTGGAAAACGAATTTCTAGAGCCACGTGTCACAGAGAGACCCACACACACACAGGAATATGGAACTTACAAAGTACGTTAAATGAATAAAAATGTGTGATCAAAGTTGACTAAAATTTGAATTTTCATGTCAGGCAAAGGAAAAGCCACTTTTGATATTACAGCAAAAGAAAAATAGAATAAAATGGGCAGAAGAACAGTGGAGTGATGAATGTGTTGGGAACAGCACAAAGTAAAAGTAAAATTTCCTGCATCAGTCATGGTATGGGGCAGTACCGGGCTTTCAATAAATACCGAAACCCACGTGACCTCTTTTAGATATGCAACCCATTTAACAGTATGGTAATACATATTTTTAAAAATAAAAATCCTCCAGAAATTTTTATTTACATATATTGACAATTAAAATTTTATAGGTTAGGTTTATATTGTAAATAATCACAACTAAGCAACGACTGAACGACACAAACTGAGACGTATAAAAACTGTTAAATCAAATATCGACTAGCAAGTCAGGTTAGACCGGTTAGATAATTGAGGGATATTTTTAGTTTTACCAACTTATTATTTACGTCATCTTACGTCAGAGATCACGTGGGTTTCGTTTCTTATTGAAAACCCTTTATGTCGTCTAAGGATGAAAGAAAACTTCACTTTATTGACGGAATAGTGAACACCATATTTAGGAAATATTAAAAGAATCTCATTTACCGATTATGGAAAATTACTTGACATGAGGGCAAGATTTTGTCTTCTAGACAAACGGCGTATGGTGTCATACGTCGAAAAAAGCTTTGAACTGGATGGAAGATTACGGGATACCAGTTTTAGGATGGGTTTCAAACAGTCCTGGTTTACCTCCAATTGAAACTTTGTGGCATGAGATGAAGAAGACGCTCCTAAAACCTTCCGCAAGGTCAATCGCTGATTCAAGAAAATGGGATTTTTTTACATCGGAGTTTTGCCAAGGTTTAGTCCACACAATGCCACAAAGACTTTCAGATGTTGTAACAAGGAACGGTTATGTTACCCAGTGGTAATGTGTAAAGTAGTTTTGGCGTCATTGTTTGTCATGTTTTTGTTAATTACTTTAGTTGAATAGGTTTGTTTCTTATCACGTCTTTTTGTAGCTATAAGATTCTAAAATGTTGAATTGATAAATAAAAAAAAACTCATCCATTACTTTTATATAATAGTGTTTGTACTTTAGAATAGAAGAATTTTTGAAAAATCTAATGTTGGGTCAACTGACATGAGAAGGGGCTCGTATTCTTTTAAACTGAGTTTTAGAGATAAATATCAAGAATAGATATAACACTTCCGACTGCTGATTTTTCACCTCACCATCTTATCGCCCAGATCTAAACCCAAATATGAGATATAGTGCACATTAATGTTCAACCAAAACAAGATAAAATTGTGTTCAATGGATCAAAGTTTGCTTTCGACTTGATGTAGTATTTGAAGATCATTATCTGAACATTACGAGAAAATGATAAGCATTCGCCAGAAATACATACTTCATACGATGTAATAATAGAATGAAATTGCTATTCTTGGATATTGAAATATGTACATATATGTATATTTCAATGAAGATTATTACATAATTATAGAATGCTCTAGTAAGCACAAATATCTTCAAAATAAACAGAGATAAATATCTGTAGCGGATGATTTATAGAAGTCATATCTTGGATTTATTGAGAGTACTGCAACCTATTTTAGACTTCCCTAAGTCTTAAATTCTTAAGTCAGAGTAGTTAAACAACTTTATGACGCAAAATAGTTTCAAGCACTACAGACATTGTTAAACATACTTGTCATATGCAGATAAGTGCAAAATCTATACAATCTGCAACTAGTTGCACATACTTACGTACTGTTATTACCGATAAATAATATGTGTAATAGTTAGTATTAGATCAATGAAGTTATTTTTCGTATCGTTTATAGAAATCTACCAGTTTCAAAATATAATATTAAAAAAATAAAGATGTTTAGAAATCGATATCTTGGATATAAATGAATGTCGTAGGCACTTAATTTTGTGTACGTGAACTGTATATCATTCTACAGTAACAAATAATCCTTGATGGTGTGTTATTCTACCTTGATGTAAGAGTATGTATAATTATATAGGTTTCATTGTCTGTTTCTAGTGGACAATTGTTTGTTTGATTCTAGTAATGTACTTTAAAAATAATAAACTAAATAATCATAAACTATGAGTACATAATTAGGAGGTTAGATTACATATCAATGAGGAGAACACCTTGAATCACTTCATAATACAGAAGAAACTGTTTACGATAATCACCGGTGGGAAATGAAATCAATATCCACGCAATATGCCACAAAACATCAGGTAGGTACTTGAGATTTGTATTTGAGTCATCAATACATTACACAATAAATAGTTAATTATCTAGAAAGTACAAGATGTAGATAGATCTATTCTTAAACAAGAAACTGAGTGAGTTTAGATACCCTAAATGGATTTTTTATAAATCGATTATCGCAAAATGAATAACTAACTGAAACTTAATGATTTGGTGCGTACCAACTTTAAGGTAGGAGGTAAAACTTATGCTAGTTGTATATCGACTAAAACGATATAGAACCAAAGAATTACAAAACTCGCAAAGATACAGAGGTTAGCTTGCTTGTGCATTATTGGTGTCGTAAAAGGCACGCCAACTGCTGCTATGAAGACCATGCTTCCCTTGGATATTTACATAAGGGAGCAGGCAAGCATTGGGGTACATGCCAGAATGACTACCGAGATTATAAACTCTCCTTCATATGGGCTGCGACATACATATAAGCTACTACATATAAGCTATCCTTCGACAAACTTTTCAAGGTTGTCCTAGATTGGGATAACTGGAGAGTAAAACGGAAATCTGGAATCCGAAGACGGGTCAAAGAAAACGACAGTTTCTATGGTGAAATCTTGAATCATGAAGAGTATATGATATTAGGCCATCAAACGGAGTTAGTAGCAATAGAGATTTGTGCCCGAAGGGCATTGGAAAAACAACCTAATCGTCAGCTAATTCATACCCTATTGGATAGTCAGGCGGCCCTAAAAACATTAGCATCCTATCAGGTAACCTGAAAACTAGTTTGGGAGTGTCTGAAAAACCTAAACTAACTAAAGCCATATCGAGAAATGAATTAGCCAACAAGCTAACAAGAAAAGGCTCTGCAATATGTGATGCAGTGGCTGAGTGGATTACAAAAAAACATCAGCTACACTGGAGCAACGTCTAAAGGCAGTTACACAGCAAACGGATGATGAGGCAGTATCCCAGTATTTAACAGCAGATATGCTGGGTCTAGTACAGCTTAGAACAATGAAAAGTCTGTTATCAGAACACAGCTATCTAAGGAAATTCCTCTATAGAATTGGCATCTCTAAAGATGAACCTATTTGCAAACTCTGCATTCAGGAGGAGAAGGCATTCTATCACTTTAATGCGCTGCATTGGAACAACGGAGATTGTACCAACTAGCCTGCCAACCCAAGGTATTTAACCTAGTTAAAAAGACACAAATAGAAAGAAAGTGGAGCTACTTCATTTTCAAGTGGTCCTCTATTTTATACTACAAGTCTTCTAGTTCTTGTTCTTTTCTACTTCTAACATCCCTCTTCCTCGCCATAAAATCTCATCACTTCTCAATTGTAATTTCTACATTACTAACTCATTTAAGTATTTCCCCAATTTGATACGGTATCACCAATTTTTATAGAAAAAACATAATACTTCATTTCAACGAATACATTTTAAAGAATCAGCCGAAATAATTACTCTGTATATCACGTAATTACGACAGATACGTAGGTATTACGATTTTTACTATCGTACGTGCGAAAAATATTTGTGTAACAATTGAATCTACTATATTCAAGTTGACAATACTGTAAGGATGTTCGTCACAATGCCAATGACTCCTATCCATCTTTTAACTGCGAAAGAGAATAATGTGGTCCTTGGGAGTTGGAAAAACTTCAAGAGGAGGATTTTATTATAACAAAGTATTTGTGAGACACGTATACGACACGAAAATATTGTCATCATGAACAACGTTATAGTAATAATTTGTTGTTTCCTTTCCTTAATTACGGTACTAAACTTTTTCAGAAAATACACCAGATACTAGGCTCCAGAACAACTTCATTCCTGCTTTATATGGGTGTTTTCTGCTTGCGACTGTACTATAATTATTTTTTTTGTTATATAAACAACAATCGTAAATTATAGAGTTAATTCAATTTTAATTAACCGTGTCTCACTTATAAATTACAATGGTATCATTAAATTGAAATTTTGGTGTAATGCTGTTGAAATTATTACGTCTTCTTCGTCGTTTGGGTAATTCTAATGTTTATGTTGAAGTTATAGTTATAATAAATGATTGCTCTTCTTAATAATCCTATTTACCATTCTACGTCATTAACTTTGCTCGAGTAGAATAACAATTTAAATGATTCTGTAACAAAAACTAGTGTATATGGTCCCAACTATACGTATATGCCTGTCCTCAATTGCTCTAGCATGAATTATCCATAGTAGATGGCTAAAACTGAGCTGATATGTTTCAAAACGTCTTCTATCAAACAACTTCGAAGATAATGAAAAGCAGATCTACGCATGGCTGAGAATTGAAAAAGTGGCAGAAAAATTATTTGATGACATTACTAGTAAAGTGAGGAGATCAATACACTAAAAAGCAAATTCCATGGAATTAACTTACAACACTTGATCTGCACCTGTCACTTTTTATCCTATCGTCACAATATATGTACAAATGAACTGGAACCGTCCTCTAGGACATAACTTCAGAGGGCTTGGACTCTCTTATGTGTCTTCCTACTGCCACCTGCATCTCTCGCCTCTCATAAATCCTGCTGATTAGGAGTTCGACGGCTTATTTACCTGTCCCTCTCCTGCTTCTATTTATTATTATATGGTAGCATCCTAATGACAGAACCAAACAGCCCTGACGATAAAGTGAGCCGTGGAATTTTGGTAGCGAAGGAACTTGTGAAGGCCCAGGAGGCGATACCGGTTCGCGTAACGCGCAACGTCAACCATTATGACGCAAAACTGAAAACTGGTACAGTTTTGGGTCATTGTGAGCAAATATCTACCATCTCTAACAACGTAGATGTTCATGAGCTTAGATCTAAGATATTGCCCGAAAAACTATGCAACCTTGTAACATCAACTTTTCCAGAACTGAACCAAACTGAACGCAACCAAACACACACACAAAACAGGCAGAACAAGTCTGGTACAACACAAAATTGATACTGGCGACGCTCGACCAATTCGCCAAGCACCACGAAGATTGCCCCTTGCCAAACGTGAAGAAGCCGACTCAATTATTGAAGAAATGCGACAACAGGGTGTGATCGAACCATCCAATAGTCCGTGGGCTCCATCCGTAGTATTGGTAAAGAAGAAGGATGGAACGACGAGGTTCTGCGTCGACTATCGCCACTTAAATAATGTGACGAAGAAGGACAGCTACCCTTTGCCACGAATTGACGACACGTTGGCCACGCTGGCTGGCTGGATCCGTGATGTTCTGGACATTGGACCTAAAGAGCGGATATTGGCAAGTTGAAATGGATCGCAAAGACCGAGACAAGACTGCTTTCAGTATTGGATCTGGGTTGTGGCAATTCACCGTTATGCCATTCGGACTATGCAATGCTCCAGCTACTTTCGAGCGACTAAGGGAAACGGTTCTGAATGGGCTGTCTTGGAAGACGTGTTTGGTGTACCTGGACGATATTATTGTGGTAGGAAGATCGTTCGAGGACCACATGAAGAATCTTGAAGAGGTATTCCAACGCTTAACAAGTGGCAACCTGAAGCTCAGCCCAAAGAAATGTTTCCTGTTCCAGAAGCGTGTACATTACTTTGGTATCCGGAGACGGAGTATCTGTGCAGCAAATATAATTCTTCAAAGTAGCTACTGGATTATTCTCCAGTTCTTCTCGGAAGATACGATGGTGTGGACCACATAATCTGGGGTTAGCTTCTTGGGCCACATTTCCAGCAACTTTAATTATAAGTTCGAATTCTTTATCCTATAGAACATCGTCTTTTTTTTTGAGAATCTTTGATCTTTTAATCAAAGTTGGTAGAACTTTTGCTCTACCAACCTTAAAAAACGTTTTCAAGACCTCGATCTGTTTGCTCCAAGACCAATAGTGTACGTTCCATTTATTGTTTAGCATAAAAGATGGCTTAGAACATATGCCAGGACAAGCCAAGACTCAATGTGCACTCAGATTTGGCATCAATGGCTGGTGGCTAAATTATTTTGACTGAATTTGGAGCAATTCCAATTTGAGGCTCCAAAACACAAGAAAATACGTCCTATTATGCACATATTAGTGTAATATTACCTTGTGGTTATAGCTGGCCACAATTTGCAACTGCCACAGGTTTTCTGGTTCTTCCATAAAAAGGAGTTGTGCATGAACAATTTGTTTATGCATATGGATGATAATGGCCATTTCCATCGAGCAAATATTGCTAACAATTGGCGTAAAAACGTAAGAAAGGATTGATAGAAAAGCCTGACCAGCCATTCCTCAAAAATAAGCATTCTTCCCTTCAGTTGCACAACTTGAAATTGTGTTTGATAATTAGATTCACATCATGCTAGCTTGATGCCAAGCCATAATGGGCATCCGGGAAGTTAATGCGCCGTATTAATTTTGATTATTTATAACAATTACCGAAATTATACAAAAAAAATGAAACTAAATAGAAATGTCATTCATTCTAGTATCTTTATCATTGAAACACTATTTATTACAATATTTACAACTCTTTTTCAATCAAGATAAATAACATTCACTAATTGTTTTGAGCAGTATAGTTATACTCATTATTATGTTTCGTAGTTGGTCGCCAACCTTCATTTTACAACAATGTTTGGTCAAAACTTTGATAAGACTGTGATGTTTTGACTACGAAGAATAATACCCAACGAATGATATGTATAACTTAACAAATAAGTACACCGCAGTAGAAACATGTTCCTATCCTTCAATACTAACTAAACTAAACTCCATAAATAAATAATTAAAAATGTATTAAATGTAATGCAAAAGTTTTACTTTCAATTGGATTGAGTTAGAAAGTAAGTGACCTTCAGATAAGAATTCTTTTAGTGCGATACGCGAAAATTAATTGGTCACATGTAATTAGCGAATGAAGACAAGAGTTGAGCAATGTAAATCACTTTGCATCTGCATAATATTCATTTTATTACAAATACAATAAAGGAAATCAATTGATTATAGTACGGTATGATTCATTCTTTTATGTGGTTATAAGCTAGTGTACCAGCTTTCATGTTACTGTCTATAAATAGATTTGATCTCCTTTAATAGTGTCGTACAACAATTAAAATTATTTTAAAAATTCTCAATTATGTTAAATTTGTTTCTTGACCTGTAAGTATTTTTTGTTTTAACCACAAAAAATGCTAAAATTACTTTCTTTAAATAGTAGTAATTATACGCACTTATATTTATGCATATTTTGGAAAAAACCCACCCAAATTAAATAACACTGATAAGTGTTACAAAGAGGTAATTCAAGTATATACTTACAAAAAACGACTTATTTTTATCTTGCTTCCAATTACATACATAATGTGGTTAATGTTATCAAGATCTTGAATTTACTACTTATTCAGAAAATATAAAATAATTGAAATTATAATTTGTAATGACATAAACAGCAAATTTACCCATTTTTTAATGTGTATTATTCGTGATAATAAATAAAATAGCATGGTTCTAGCGTAGCAACTGCACAAGGCTCTGTTAGAATGCGAAACATTTCACAGAAAAATAGTTAGAAAAGAATGTCCACAATCTATAAAACTTTGTCTCATAAATTGCAAGTGATTTACATAATTTCTGTCATTTGTTTACTAATAAACGATAGATAAGTATTTATCAGTAGTGTTTTGTCTTTATATATACATAATAATAATAATAATAATTGTTATTATTATTATTTTCCAAGGTACTGAGTACCAATTATGCACAAGACAATTGCAGAAAACAACAATATAAAAAGTACTGAAATCTAAACAATGAATACATCAATTATGAGCCACCACATTCTATTATAAGGATGGCCCAAAAACGCAATTGGAGACTTTAGCAGTAGATTTATGTGAGCCTATGTCAAACTTAATGTGCGATTGTTTCGTGCGCTAATGTGAGTTACACAAAAAATTAGCGTAGTGAGAAGGTTGGGCGACTCAACTTGGTAATGTATCACCTTGTAGGGCAATCATAAACCAGAACGAATGCGTCGAGTTTTCAATGAATGCACAGAAATGGCTTGAGCCAAAGTATCATATGGAAACCCTCTACAAGGATAAATATTGGAACTCTTATATCAATGTGTCTACATCACAAATTGGTTTCCAGAGAACTGATGCGTAATCAAGCTTCGATCTAACAAGAGCAAACTGCAGTGCTTTTAAACCCCTTATAACTATTAATAAATCGCTAAAGCCGGCCATCTTACTTGCGGAAAAAACAATGTCATTAATATGTGTTAATATGGCAGCTGAATGATGAGTTCAGTAACCTCCAAATCCTTGATTCTGATGCATCTCTAGATAGAAGTGTGAGCATTCTTATAATCATACTGAATCACTAACTTAAATTAATTATGCTTCGAAAATCCCACCATGCACAGAATAAAATCATTTTGCCGTGTGTGTTTGCTTTTGGATCTGGTAGAGGTGATTGGTCCTTATCAAGCCACTGTATTTTCATATGCTATCCTTTTTTCATCGTTCGTTAGAATGACATTTAAATCATTACAATTGTGAGGTGTTTATACTATTAACTTATTGACTTTCCCTAATTTCCCCAGGTGATAACAGTTGATTGTGAGGTATTCAACCTTCTTGCTATTTCTCTCGTTGATTGTCATAGATTTTGCTCCAATAGCGCCTTTAAAAAGTGGTCTTTGGTCTTTTATGCCGGTATCTCCATACCAGTTGTTGCCTTAGTACTATTGCCTTGCTTAAATTCTCACAGCATTAGGTACATGATGATAATGCACTCTTTGACACACCATTTCAGAGGTTAAGGAACACCATAAACCATAAGCTCTGTTATTTTAGCATATTGTACGACAAAACACTTAAGTCTCTTGCTGCTACTAAATTTTTAGCAAACAATCTATTAGCATGACTACTGATTTTTCAGTTACTACTAGTTGGTAACTTAACCTATAGAGGGAATACGATTAGAATACAATCTACCAAACTCAGCGGTGCAAGTTGATGATTCAAGTGACTACACAAACAGAAATGGAAAAAATGGAAACACTAGTACATGTAGTATTTGAAGTTCAAAAAATTGTTGTTTATCAGATAAGATAAAATCAGGCAATGAAGCAGAAAAGCAAGTCTAACCAAAAAGGAGAATCTTGTTAGTAGATTACTACAATACCTGTTTTGATAACAATAGTCTAAGCAGAAAACTACCTACTAGAATTGTTAGTGCACTAATGAATAAAATTGATAAGATATCATTGAGATTGTATGGAATGATTCGATTAAAAGGTTAAACATTTAACATTGACATAGTTAACGTTCTAATCTTTAAACTGAATCATAGTTTTAGAAATATTAATGGTTTTCATATAAATAGAAAGACAACATTATGTAGTTCTTGTGACTAACTTGTATTCATTTAACAATTTAATAATTGGGTTTGTAATAATAATTGTTTAGACAGTATAAGGATCAAAATTGATACCTATATTAGATGTTTCTTTCAATCTTCCCAATGTATTCAATTTATCTAACGACTGATTCTGAATTGTGTGTGTAACTGCTTCCTCAATCTCTTCCACGAGTCTGAATTGGTTACTAAGACAATAAGCCTACTAGAGTTTCAAATAAGTAGTAGTAAGTAAGTTTCTTGGCAACAATAAATATGCAAAAGAGGTAAAAAATGAATACTAGGACTGAAGCAGATCTCTGCTCCCAACTACTTCGATAAACTAAACATACCAAACAGCATAAATTTCAGGCTTCAAATTCAATTCAATTCAATTCAAAGCCATGTAAAAGTGAAAAACTGCCGATTGTTTGGAAAACATGGAGACAATTGAAGTATGTATCTGGAACATCATTTATGTTACAGATTTCTAGCTTCACCTGTTGTAATATTTCGTCAGTCACCTTAAATTGATTATATGTGTTGTAATTGTACGTTTGACGATATTTGTTTAGTGATTCAACATGGGTATCTAGACAGAAAAAATGTGCCAATATGCTCCTGAATCTGATCATTGCATTGTAATCCTTGTATAGTTTGATGGTAATAGTTTATTTAGATTGATATAAATGGATTATGTTGGTAGAAGAAACGATTGGGGCCTATTTTGTGCTTCTCTAATTAAGCACTGGATTACAAATAAAGATTAGAGATGCTCCTATCATATTTTTGTGGACATCAGTGTTGGAGATTTAGTTAGCTTGCATTTAGGACTTTGTACACAAGATACTATTGGGCTGAAATGTATATTTTATTATTAGTTAAAGCATCAAAAAGTTGTATTATTAACTTTTGTAGTGCATAGCAACAAAGATGGCAAATAAAGAGCTATGGACCTAACATAATTGCAGATCGTCTGCGTAATGTACACTCTCTTTCTAAAGTAATGTCTCCCCCAGGCAACGAGTTCATATTAATAATGCCTTTCAATGGACGTACTCTAGTCGTCCAGCGACCTTGGTTATAACAATGCTGGGTAACCGAGGTCGCCCGACGGCAGAGTACGTCCATTGGAAGACGTTATTGATATGAACCCGTTGGCTGGGGGAGACATTACTTTAGAAAGAGAGTGTACGTCTCTATGGCAAATTTTGAATAATAAGGCATATAGTCATTGCTGAGCTTAGTTCCAACACAATCAGATCGAAATTAGCTTGGCAATGGTTAGGAAAACTCAACAACCTAGACAGAGAAAATAGAATTGCATCATGCTGGGTATTAGGAGACACTGGAATCCATAGCAATGAGAAATCTATTCAAGAAGGCCGTCGCCACACGTTTTTCGGTCCTTAACCGTTCTGCAGACTAGGGA
The DNA here is from genome assembly GCA_004785975.1 of Popillia japonica. Taxonomy (NCBI): domain Eukaryota; kingdom Metazoa; phylum Arthropoda; class Insecta; order Coleoptera; family Scarabaeidae; genus Popillia; species Popillia japonica. Next base: position 19,876 of record SMLS01068250.1, read on the forward strand.
TGAGCACCTATAAAAAGGAAGTTAGAGATAGAAAGAAGAGGCTCAATGCATCTTCCTGGGAGAATCTTCTTAGTCTGGACCACTCCAAGGTGTTTCTTCCAAAATTCAGTAAGCAAAGAGGAAATAGCACGCTAGAATCCGGAACATCTGACGATTGTTGCAGAAATTCGTGCCAGTCATTTCGGCAAAGCTGTCACTGACGAGGGAGAAATACCCTCCTTGAAACCATCACAGCTGTTACAGTTTATTAAAGCCCATATACTGGATGGGAAGCTATACTTATCCAACTCACAGCTGATGTAAGGAGACACAGTAAATTATCAGATCGTAGAGAAGTTTTTCGGATATTTTCCAATCTATGATTTGGAAGCACACTACTTTGGTCCACACTACGCAAATTAAATTTTAGAAAAGGATTTGACTAAAACAAAACTTCCAGAAGTTGAGTAAAATAAATTTTACAATGCAATAAGCCAAATGTCAGTTATAAACAAATATCTACAATAACATTAATCCGGATATGAATCCTGGCCCCCAAACGCCTCCCCACTCTGCGTACTATATCGCCAAAATGATTGATCATACGAAAAAATGGACAGATGCAAAACGGTGGAGAATTTTGTGATCTACAAGATTTATACTGATCACTAATTACATGTAATACATAAAATCTAAATATCAGCTTGAAAATATTGGCCAGGGTTTCAGTTTTATTTCATCTTTAATGAAAATACAATAAATATTGCTTCCATATAATATTTGCTATTATATATGTATGTAATCACACACATAACTATATTGTTTATCATTCGTGTTGCACTTAGCATAACGCTTGTCTAATTAAAGTAAGTGTGCTTAAAAAAACTAAGAATATTAAAATTCTTCGAAGTTTACATTGTATGCAAAAACTAAAATGATAACTTGAAAAAATTTTAAGTGTTAGTTTATTTCAAATAGATATGGTTATTGGCTTTATATAACGCGGTATATTGTTTTAATTGCTATAGAGTTATGAAAACTATTTATTTGATATTTTAAACTATATTGCACGACTTGAGAGATTTAAAACAAAAAATGAGTTCTTTTTACCTGCAAAAACTGCTGCCACTAACAGTTTTCTTCGGGCAATCACTTCAAACTTGAACAACCTCATAATTTAATTTTTTCGTTAAAAATATTTCGTAAAATTTTAAAAAATATTTATTCGAATAAAACGTTAAAACTAGATCTAGTAAAATGGACGGCGAATTAAAAAAGACAAAAACCAAGATCTGAATTTCCGGGGTACCAGAACCGAAACACACTTATCGGCGATTGATTCACATTTGCGTACTAGATTGAATGTGAGACGGTAACGAACACCTAATCCATACTACAACAACGTTTCGGCAAGACTGAGTTCAAGTACTTGCTTTAATAGTTTTTATTATCGCTGATAGGTGTATGTGATGACCACCTTATCGAGATTTTCAATTTTTAAGATGGTATAGATCCAATGTGAATCAGCATGTTGTTCAAATATATATATATATATATATATAAAGCGTAATTTTACATGCGATTTAAATTTATAAAAAAAATGCAGTGACCTTACAAACTCTCGTTGCAATATGGTAGGATTTGTCACCATGATTCATTAAGATAACTTTACATAGTTATCGTCAGAAATATGCTTCTTAAATTCTTGTAGTAAGATCCCTAATCACACCTTTTATATTTTAGAAATTTTCTAAAAAAATATATGTATAAACTATTAAATTTCGTCAATGAATGTGAAAGTTTTAAGTTTACATATTTCATCATAATTAATAGAAAGAAAAATAATTTAGAAGCTTAAGCAAGTTTTGCAGTAGTCTCCACAAGGAATACAGCCTATGAAGGATTAGGTTCTGTGCAGGTAGGATATGGAAGTATGGAAGAAGAGGTCCTTGGATCACAGTTGCTTTTTTCAACTCTTGGAAACAGTCCAAACTCATTGCAAGCATTTAAAAACTTTCAACAACAAACACTTTCTCGATAATATTCTATTACAATCTAGTTTCGTATCTTCTTACCAAGTACTGTAATGATCACACACAGAACTAATTTTTGGTGGACCTCTTCATGCAACTTCCCTTCCTTCAGGATATTTTTCTAGTGGTCCTCTGGTGTTGTTGTTTTGAAAGTCTTCTTTCTGGATGAAGGAAGGTGCCGTTGGATGCCTAAAATCATAAAACATAGAATGGATTGCGGTAACCAATTGCGATATTTGGTGGACCCCATTGATTTTTGATCAATTGCACTAATCATCACTGAGTTATTGGGGCGAGGCTTCTGAAAACTAGTACAGGGTTAGTTTAGAAAGCAGCTTACCTTGTTTTGAATTGGTTTTTCAGTCTGATAAGTTGGCTGCAAAACCAACGGAAAATGTGGTTTACCCAGTTATCCTATATCCTATATTTGTGCATGTAGCAACATAGCCTTTGTGGTCAATGTAACTGTTTGGTTTTCTGTAAACACCACCAGAAATTTCTTGTCCTTTTGAGCACATTTTACGTCAACTAGATTTGATTTTGTGTCGTTTGACGTCTGCATTTTCCTTAACTTTTTTTAGCTTAATCTGCTTCGAATTGGGTTTACTAAGAAATTTCTATTGGTGGTGAGTACCGATTAAGAAATGAGTTTTGGAATATACATAATTATCTTCAGTGATTGTTGACATGTTTAAGTTTATTAAAGATCCATACGGTTTTTAAAATCTCTTAGCAGATGGTGATGGTGAGGAATAAAAGTTTGCTGTACAAAAAAATGTCCAGATATTCGGTTTATTCCAGCACATACTTTGTTTATCCACGTGGTTAGTCGTGCAGACTTTCTATGTTCTATCCTTTCTGCTGTCTGCTTTGGAGTACCTTCAGAAAATTCATTGTTTTAAATTGTTTTAGAGATTATTATCTACATAGTTAGTCTGTTTTAGAATCGTTCTGATAATATGATGTCTTAAAAATTTTAGTGGTGGAAAGCCTGAAAGTAGGCTTAGCTTACAACAAAATAGAGCCAAAAATTAATGAAACAAAGTGTGAAGCTTTTTATTTAAGGAAAATATTTTATTTGAATATAGAAGCAATATGACAATCAAATCAAACAAAATAGAACCTAACTCGTATTCCTGCTTCTAATCTTTGTTGTGTTGTAAGAGTGTGGAGCCTTCTTTCTCCAGAAGAACCCTAGTTAGAAGGACCGCTGTTCAGACAAAGACATTCACACAAGCTTTTTATCATATGAAAATAATGGACTTTAAAGATAATAATAATAGAGTTTATTAAGCAGCAACATAATTTTACATGGTATAGAGTATAATCTAAACAATAAATCAATATACCTGCCCAAATAGATCGGAATCATCTGAACGATGCTCTTCCTTCAGATCCATCAGTAATGAAGGAAAATTGACAAAAGACGTGCATACATTACTTATCACACTCTCCTTAATAGACTAGCAATCAAAAAACAATAAAGAAAAAAGAACAATATATTATACATCTACACGTACCGGTCGACCCAATAGGCACAGCAGCATGACAGGATACAACAATCCCACACGAAATTATCTTAATCCCTGAAAAAGATGTTCTTTGTACTTATTTTTGAACATAGTACAGGACAAAGATCTGAGGTTCATAGGAATAGAATTATAAACAATAGCGACGTTATAAGAAAAGGATCGTTTAAAAATAGCAGTATTAAATAAGGGCGGAGTAAATGCGCCCTTAAATCTAACATTAATATTGTGAACATCAGTTCTAAAGGTCAGCTTTCGGTGCAAGTAAGGGGGTACTCCAAATAAAATTAAATTATAAGAGAAACATGCAAGGTGTAATTTCCTTCTCATAATCATATTTAGCCATCCCGCCCAAGCTAGTGTATGCCTCTTCCTAATACCATAGATAAATCTTAAGCAGGCATTTTGAACTTTTTGTATTCTGCCATTATCCTCCGAATCCAAACAGGGACCATAAACAACATCACAATAATTAAACCTAGATAAAATAAGCGATTCACAGAGGGTCTTGCGCAATTCCACTGTCAGAGAATCCCTCCTACCATACAACAGCTTAAGTTTCCCAAAGGATGCACCCGACACTTTCGCCACATGCTGCCTAAATCTTAAATCACAGTCACTTGTGCGACCCAAGTTCTTAACTACTTCAACAACGTCCAATTTTTCTCCATTCAATGTTAAATTAATTTTAGTAAATACCTTTTGGCGCGCCTTTGGCCGACCAAACACGATGACTGCCGTTTTGCTTGGGTTGATGGTAAGCCCGTGTGCCAAAGATGTATCATAAACCATTTGGAGGTCATAATTTATTTGCGCAATACTAGTATCAATCTGTTCAGGGTCAAACGAATGATAGAGCTGTGTATCATCAGCATACATATGGTACTTACATACTTTTAGCCTTCTTAATAAATATGTAGAGTAATAGAATATATTAGAGGCCCCAAAATACTCCCCTGGGCAACCCCAGCATTCAAATTTTTAAACTGTGAGAAGTCGTTATTAATGCGTATTTGCTGTTGCCGCCCAGTAAAGTAACTTCTGAAAAAAGAAATAGAGTTCGCATCTAGACCAATATAGTGTAAAATACTAAACAGTAAATTCGTGGTTTATTACATCAAAGGCCTTTGAGTAATCAACGCAGATAAGTACCTACTGTTATTTTACTGTTGTTAGTAGCAGTAAGTATATCGTCGATTACATGCGTTAATGCTGTGACACAACTATAGCCAGACCTGACACCAGATTGATAAGGGGGCAGAATGGAGTTAGTCTCAAGGTGTTGACGTATTTGAGTAGCAACTAATCTCTCAATGACCTTAGACAATACAGGTAGAATACTTATCGGCCTTAAGTTCTTGTATTCTTTCGCATTTTGTTTCTTAGGCACTGGAACTGCAATGGCCTTTTTCCAATCGTTCGGAAATACTCCTTTTCGCAAGCAGCAATTTATTATAAAGGTTATATGTGGTATTAATACGGGACAGATAAGCAATATCATTTTTAAGTCGATCTGATCGGAACCACATGGTTTAGCTTCCAATCTTTAATTGTACATAATACTTTCTTTTCAGTTACCTCTGTAAAAGAAAATATGCATTTGAGCTCAGCAACAACATTAGTATTATAATATGTGAGTAAATTAATATCTACCGGATGGGTAGTCACACTGTTAATAAGTCTTATTATCCAGATAGTTTTTCCAGTTGTTAGGTCAATGATAATACTTGCAATTCGAACAAAAGTCAAATTTATTCCAAAACCTTTACAAAATTTATAATCTGGTTTTCGTAACAACTTCTTCAGTGGAATAAAATTGACTTTTATTTAGTGTCAAATTATAAATAAGTAACTAGCCATGCCTATCAAGAAAATTATCTACAGACAAAGAAATTCAGTGATATATAGGATTATGTTTACAATATAGTGGACAATTTAAGATATTTTGAAATGTAAATTTATAATCATAACACTAATGCTCCTTATATCAATGTATTTTTTGTCAAGCTCTAACAATTCTGTTCGAGGACTAGGGAAAAACATGGCAAAAACCCTAGTCACGAGCTTAATTTTATAAAATTCAGGCGTGATTAGGTGATTAAATTATTATAAATAATACTTAAATTTTCTATATCTGTTCTAAAATTGACCGCGTTATTTTCTTTTTTAATGTATATCATTTCATATATTAATCTTTTTTTATAACTATTTTCTTTTTTTTAAATCTTAACATTTTCAAAATCAAAGTTATGTCGTAATTCTTTAGAATGCTTAGACAAAGCAGTTTCCGCGGTTATGTTATGCGTTACAGTGTATTGATGATTATACAGTCGTTTTTTTAGATACTGTCTAGTTTGCACTACGTAACATTTATTACAGTCTTTGCATTTTAATTTATATACGACATTACTTTGATTATCTTTTTTAATCTTAGTATTTAAATTTGTAAATAACTGTCTGTTACTGTATGGTGTAAATGTAATGTTTATATCTGATTTTTTAAATTCGTCTTAAGCTGGCCTAGTTCGAAGTCGATAGTTTAAATACGCTTTTTTTTCATTTTTGATAGCGGTATTCCTGACCTGTTTATAATAATCAAACGATGGCCCGTCCTAAATTTCTTAAAGGCATCATCCCTTAGTGACTGGAGCAATTTGATGTTCTTGGTTAACCATGGAGCCGGTGGCTTTTTCAGCTTTATCGAAACAATGGGTGCATGACAGTCAGATAAAGAAATCATTTTCAAATTTGCATAAATCTCAGTTTATTTTTTTTGTCTTAGAGGATTCAATAATCTACTTTGGTCCGGTTTTTTCCCATGTTGATAAAGACATGTAATTAATAAATACAATTTACTACACATCATTACTGAAATAAGGCTCTTACGACAAACAACAAGTCCTTGATTCTATTTTGGTTCTTAATTTTAGTCACTAAATCGGTACATTTTCGTGCAACAAGTGGTAGTATCTACCACTAATACTTGGCACGTAATAACGCGTTTTCTAAACGATATGAATGTCCAGTTTACTGAATCATCATGCGGAAAATCGTGGCGAAAACTATGTGCAACTATTACATGCCAAATGGCGAGAAGGGTCTTGATGAAGATATCTCACTAATCGCAGAAGATTTAGTAATTTTACAATGCAATAATAACTTAAATAAATGAATCATACGTTATTCTTCAGTGAGTTCCATGCTTTCAAAGAATTGACCGAAAAGGCATCAGATAAGCGTCCTAAAGAAGTAAGATAAATGTCTTCTATTGGATGTGAGGACAACAAAAAGGCTTCCCGCTTACAGAACACACCAGGACAAAAGCAGGCTAAGAGACTTTTATCAGTATCGCTTAAGTATTAGCAAACGGGATCTCGGACTACTGGCAGGATTTTTGACAAGTATGCGGCCCTGAAAAGCGTCTATATAAGCTTTGCAAAACAGAAGATCAAATCAACACTTCAGTAGACCCTAGACAGTAACCTCCAATTAGTTTAACTCCCAGAAGTGATAAATAGATCTATGTAGAAAGAAGAAGTAAACTTTCGAATCAAGTATCCCATGGAGATGCTAACCAGGCATTTGATGTGGCTGTACAGTATATTGAACACAGTTTTGCTTCTAGGCTTATGGACACGTTATAGAACATTTGGAAATAATACAACGATTCAACAGATAATATGTCGATAGAAAATTTAATCAATATCAATTTTAAACTAGTTTCTTATTTTTATTGATTACTTTGATTATTTTAATTAATTTATCAAATCCTGCAACAAATCTTGAAGCTTATCTCTAAATCACGTCTAAAATCAATCAAACCCGCACATTAGTCCTGAATTTAAAAAAGCAAAATGCTGTCTCATAAAATTAAAAATTGATGCTACTGACTGCCTTTTCCAAGCTTCGAGTTTCTATTTATCTCGATATCTTGATATTTCCACTTCAAATACCTGAAAATATTTGAACGGAAATTATTAATTATACCCGCAGATGTATGCAATTGATCCCACGATAATGACAATCCACTCATGTACTGTGGTGGAAAAAAATCTTGAGGAAACAATACAAGTGTACATACTTGATTATCATTGTTTATAGGTATTTCCACCTAAAACGCATAAATCTGGTAATTTGATTTTATAATAGTCACCGTTGTAAGTATAATATCTCCACTTACTATCCTTATTTTTATACTAACTTCTTCAAGTGACTTATTCTATTGTTTGGAAAGAGATAGATTTGAATTTTTAAAATTGCAGAATGCCGGTAGGATCCAGATTAAGTAGTTCTCCCTCTTCATAAAGAAATGCTTCATTCTCTTCCTCACAAAATCTACATTCTGCTTCTTCCGCTATTCCAAGACTAGTGAGCTTCAAAGCTGGTTATATTTTCCCAAAAAAGTTTTAGCTTACCTCATATCCTGGAGATCTTCCCAGTATTTGGATTTTCTCTACTTCACTTTTGAGCTTCTCCAGCATTAACGAGGTTATCTGGTATTTTATTTCCTTTTGACTCATGTGTTTCCTGGATTCCATAGTGAGCATCTCGGAGCATGCTCCCGGTTTTGTCATCTTTAAGAGGCTGAGCCTAACTAATTAGTACTCCAATTGGTACACCTTGGCCTCTACAGAAATGTGTTGTACACAGAGAAGGTTTCAGTGGAGGTGATTTGGCGACATGCAAAACAAGTCTAATACTTACATACCTTGTGGTCAATAGAACAAACATGACCAGTTTGCCATAAATTTTTAAGTGCTAAAATCTTGGTTAAATGGTGCCAATTATCTCGAGCTTCTACTACTGAACTAGCCTAAATTCTGTAATAGCAATTTTGGGTAATTCACAAAAATTGCAGGAGTAAAATTGAAGGAATGATGCTGTACTAAGTTATTTCATCCTGATACAACACATCAAGACATTTGATACAAAGAAGGAATGTTTGTGTTTAAAACAGCCTACGGTTAGCTTTAGTTTTTATTAAATTTATTCAGTTTTACAATTTTGTTACTTTGTTACGCAAACACAATCTTTTTCCTTGCATACATTACATTTAATTTTTTGTGGTGTATCAGTAGCAGGTGAGGTAGACTCGATAAATGTTTCAGTTTCCACACCTTGATTTCTTAAATGAGGCGGTTTTTCCAGTTTAATTCCTAATTTCTCTTCCAATCGCTCGTCCAAGATACTGTTAAACTTCTGCAGCATCGTAGCCGCTATGAAATTGTAGTCAGCTTTCTCATTATCTATATCGAGATGATGCAGTTGACATTCACAAGTATCACCTTCACACTCGCATGGACCTAATCCCGTCAGCACCTCAAGTATTTGTTGATCCGCAGTTGCCTGATCCAGATCCTGTTTCATAATACGCCTAATCTGCACTAAAGCTTTTGAGAAACACTTTAGTTGCGACTTTTTCCTTTCGGGAAGGTGGTCGAAAAACTCATCTATCTTCTTGAGATCTTCTTCGCTTGGTTTCAGGCATATACCTTTGATACAAGAGCATTCAGTACAACTGGTCTTTTCCAGTATACGCAGGCACGGACACAAGTAGATATTACGATCTACTGTTTGATCTTCTAGCTTGTGTTTCCGTAGTTCATCTTCAACTGAAGATACTATGTGTTAGGTTATATTTAAAAATCTAGGAATTAGCATTAACTTACGCGCCTTTTTCCTGTTAGCTATTGCGGTTAAGCTCTTCAAGGTATCTAAACATATTAATTATTATATTTAAATGGGTTCTGGCTAAATATCTGCATGACATACGCAGTATCATACAACATAACATACGCAAAGATCTTACCGGGGTGTAGTAAACTAGTTAGATAAGGAGTATCGGTACCAGTACTTCTAACATTCGAATCTACATCTTCAGCTAGACTTTGAACTTGTTGAACAGGCGGTTCATTCACCTTCCGAGGCGAGAGTTCGACAGACATCGAAGCTTTGCGGCTCGTTTGACTTTTGTTAATTTTGTTATCCTCGCTCAAACCTTGGATTTTCATAAAGATGTAGTTCAATCCTCACTCAATTTATGAGTGATCCATCTAATTCGCATGTTAGGAGTTATTAAATTTTCTCTTTTTATTTACTACTTAGTATGACACTAGTTGAGGTAATATTAAATATGAAGGAATATAATGGAGATTAACGAAAGTGTTACCAGTGATAATAGTGTTGAGCGACTTAGTGTGGATATCAATAATTTTTGTAAAAATTACATCTTGATCTCAAGTGAACATATGAGTTGGTTGATGAGGTTCTAAACTTTTTTTATTGTCATAATTTTGGAGTATTGGTTCAATACGTGGTGTTTGATTTAGTTTCCTACTGTTCAAGATAAGTTCTGATATGTTTTGCATTAGTTAGACCACAGAATGACTCCGATCGAATAAATCGTGACTCCACGCCTTTCTTTTCAAGGTCATCGCTAGTCTCAGTACTCTCACATCTCCAGTGTTCTGGTAGATACACAAGAAATTATATTTATTTGAGTGAGAGCTTTGAGGGTGAGTGGACAGTGTCAAGTGAGCTTGGTGCTTGGTATAGTGCCTACTGGCGAGCAGGCGATACACTTTTGTTAACTATGTAGGTGACATTAGATTAGATTAGTCGAGGTTTATTCAGACATTTGGCTGCCTCCCTTCACTGGAACCAATGATACCAGTTGTGAATACTCTTAATCTTTTAGTACTAATTGATCCCCAAACTTCTGAAGAAGTTTAAGAACTTTTTTGGGAACTATGACCTTGACAACAGACAGTTTTAAGTCTTGTTGAGGCAGGTGGTTGTACTTAAGACGGGCTACCACCACACAGTTGCACACAATGAGTTCGCTTGTTTTAATTAGCTTAGAACTCAAAATCGCCATATATCGCTGCCCATCTTCTTGAGAGTTGGTGCTACTAAGATCTCTTCTGTTGAGATCTAGCTAGCCATAAATGCTGAATGTTGGATCAGTGTGGTAGCCGACTGTTGGAAATGAACTCTTGCCTGTCTTTCAGTAAGATCACAAAACAGCTGTGGCCACAACTGCACAAGACTATCGGCAATCGCGTTGCCCTCACACTCCCAGTGCACTGGCACACAATTCAAGTAATTGTATTTAGTTTTGGTACAGCTTTGAGTGTGAGTATGTATGTAGGCAGTTCCAAATTATCTTCGACTCAAAGTTGAGTGCCATTAGAGCTTTTAATGCACACCAACATAAAGGGCAGACGTATGTACTGCTTGATTTGTCTTTGTTGCCATATTTAACCTAGGACCAACCTAAACAGTTGTCTTTACAATTTTTTAACGCATCTCCATAATCCTGTATTAGTTATCGCAACAGATGGATTAGACAAACGTTCAAGTCCACCAAGGGTTTTGAATCTATGACTCCAAGTACCTACAGAATATGTGGAAACTATGAGGCACATGAAGAGCTCAGAAAATCCTCTTAGCTGGGAAAATCCGTTTACAATTCAGACTTCAGAATTCATTTTGAAATACTTAATTGCATGAAGTGTGAGGAAAATACAATTAAATTGGTCAAGATGCTTGAACATTTAGTATAGAAGTCGGTTTTGGGACTGGTGGTGGTTGTGGTGGGGGAGGTGATCAATGTACTACTAGTATTTTTCATAAGAAATTTCCTAAATTGCGATTAAAACCTCAATTAGACCTAACGTGCCAAATAGATGAATCATCATCTAATTTGTTTCTTTTTTCACATAACTCACTCATCCTTTTTCCTAACGTTTCGTCGACGAGATTTGAAGTACTCTGGGCTGTCACTAATTGTTTTTGATACACGATATTTGTGAGAGATGTTCCAATTACTGATTCCCTAAATGGTGCCACTGATCCTCCTCAGGTGTAAAAAGGAAAATGTAAAAAACATAATCTAATCGTACAAATTCATCAGCATTATAAAAACATTATTTGACGTAAAGTGTTTTCCTCCATTCAGATAAAGGCAATTTACGCATAATAGTACAGAGGAAAAATGCCAAATATTTTTGATTAAACAATAGCACTGTTTGTGTTGCGTAAAACTACAATCATCTTAATGAGTCAGTGCTTGAAATTGGCGAAAAAAACGAATTTTAATGTTTGTAATCTAATAAATTATTCAAGAAATTGATTTTACTTTACGTCTGACGTCTAGTATTATGATAGCTGTTTGTCCCAAAGGAACCGGGAAGGGGGAAAGATCTCACCTGCAATGTCACTATCTTCTCTGAATGTTTTGCTCATAGACTTCTTCCTAGGAGAAGTTTCGCCATAAAAGCTGATTTGCTTGCGTGGGACAGCATCTATAAAAGCGGAATGCATTACAACTAAATGGATTTGATAATTAATAGAACAGTAATCAAACCCGATTTGGAGAAGACTCTTGAATTTTTTGAAGAAGAATCATTGCTATCGGATGGATTAGAAGCCTTAATAATAACAATGGAATTTAATTCTCGCTCTAAAATATTTATGTATGACAAATAACTATTGAAAATTGTACAATTTGTGGTGTATTAGTCAAATATACCTTTGTCCATAATATCCTTTTCTCTTAAGTTTGAGAGTGCAATGGATTCTTCAATTTTCTGGGACAATTTTCTGAATTCTGAAAAAATTAATATGGCCTAACAGTTCTTAGAGAATGACGCTTCTCTAAGAACAATTTGAACTAAAGCAACTGAGCAAAATGCGATAATTCGTGTTCCTAATGCATCCCAGAAATCTTCGATGGGACTACCGTCTTGGGAATTCATTAGCCAATCCAATCTTTCAAAATTTCTATCTCTTCAAATCAATGTTTGCTGGATGTGGATAGTTATTATCATCCCTATGAATGATTTGGCTCCAGTCATTATTAATCTAAAATTCTACGGCATCTTCTAGGTTGTGCAGTAATTGGAACGCTTACCATTAGACTTGCAACATAGAAACCCATGGCATAAAGAAGAGAAGAAGTTTCTTAGAGATCAATTTTGCAGTACAAACAGCAAAGTGATTTGAAAATTAGGTTGGTAGTTAATTGCAACTCTAGATCTACGTGAGAATAAGATATACATAGATTCGTTGCTGCTATGTCCAAAACTAAGTTTGGATTACAAGCTATGAACGAGTGCAGTCGATGCTGTGCAGGTAATTTTGGGTCAGTCACTGGTTTAAACAACGTTTCTTTAAATGATATCAAAAACTTTAATAATCTGAATCTTTACTATGACAGCTTCCCATGTTTGACCACGTCATAGTAGTGTAAATACGAACAAAAAAGAGGATTAAACACTAGCATAAATACATAAAAGAGAGACTGAAAGGCGAGTAAGGGAAGCTCACTGAAGTATGTCATGGTAACTCGACATGTCAACCACGCTAGAGGCGAAAATCTTCTGACAAATGCCTTTCTGCCGTAGAACCTCTCCAGAAAACTTTTCGCATCAAGAAAAACACTACCTAGACTGATCCCACCGCAAAATTTGAACATTAGGTCACCTAATTAATCAAATCTTTTGGTTTTCCTCGCTGGGCCATAGGCAAAATTCTGCATTTTTACCTTTTGAAATTTTGGGAAGCAGGTGCAATCATCTAACAGCTATAGTGTGGATATATACATATACGTATCTATGGATCTTCTTCTTTTACAGTACTACGTAAGGAACAGACAGACTTTCTTGTAACCATTTTGTAGTATTTTTGGTTATAAACTTATGTATGTTCAAGAAGAGGTAATACGCTTTCTTTGTTGCCCGAAAAACATTTGTCCAGAGTTCTTTAGATAGTCTATGAACTTTTCTTTTACCCTTTTTGAAACACTTAAACTGAAAGACGAATTAGAATTGAATCTTCATTTGCAATAGCCGAATCATTGCTAGAAGCTGAGCTTCTGCTAAGTATATTACATACTTCATTGTCTTTATCTGAAAATCAAGGTAAGTAAAACAAGGAAAACAAGAGTTGCTGTTGATGCAGCAAAAAGTTTCAGCATAGCTGCAAGAGATACTACTGTACAGCAAACGGAATATTTTCTGAATCTTTCTGATCCTCAACAAAATAGGAAACATCCTGTCCATAGTATACCACCACCTTTTGGATTTTCCAAGACCAATAACAGCTATTTTGTTTATTGGTGTAGCCTAATCACTTGAACTATGCTTGATCAGATATTCATAAATTATGAACATGAATCAGATGAAGCTGATCTGTTAGCCTAAGTACTCCTGCAATCTGGATCTTATTAAGATGAAAATGAAATTTAAGTTAAAAATAAGAATGATCTGTATAGCTGCTCTAACTCGATCAGTGCCAATCAAATTTCTGACACTTCTGTTTACTCCCCTCTATTTGACAGTTCTTGACTTTGTATCTAAAGCGAATTCTCAACTGCTCAATATTCACAATCATGGCTGCTGAGGGAACCATGGAGATGGACGATTTGGGTTAATGAAAATTTTCAAAAATATTATTTTGCTTATTTTGAATATGGTAACCTATAAAAATGTATGTAATCAGCTACGAAATTCTTGCAAATTTACCTTGAACTTTAGCGCGGTCAGCGTGGCTTATAATCTGAATAGGACCTCCACCTATCGGTTCCATAGAAAGACGACACTTCAGACCTTTATATTTTATAATGGAAACATAATTAATTGAGATATTTTTTTATCATCACCTGTTATTGCAACTTACTAGATTTTCTTTGAGTTTCAACTTCTTTAGGAGCTTCTCCAGCTGGAGGTATGTGATCAACATCCCGTTTTATATCTACAAAATAATTTTTATACTAACGCAAGTTTTTGAAACTAGAAATGTCAAAATTACCTGTATTTATAGAAACATCTGAAATGCTCACACGTTTTGCAGTGGACGCTGGAACGATGATAGAACCTATAATTGTAATGCTACTTGTATTTTATCCTTTTAAATGACGAGAGACTTAACTTTTCAGTTTAGAATCTGTTTTTTTCGCGGTACTTTCTTTAATCGATGAAACTACGCTGCCACCTAATTTAATATGCATATGTATAAGATATTTAAAAAAATATTGCATCCAAGACTTACGTGCTTTTGCAACTTCTGAGCTATCCCCGGTACGGGGCGTGATAGTAACTTTAACGACATCTAATAGTTTTTGAATGTGAGATCGTATCGTATTAGTAACAATTTACTATACCTGCTATACTAACTTTTCTTTTGTCGATATATTCTTCACTGAATTTTCCAACCTGTTTCCTTAATGCTGTTGGTTTCACAGTTGAGGATCTAGCAACTAAAAAAAATGCAGTTTAATTCTTTTATTTGGTTCATTTTGCTTGAGTAAGTAATTACAAGTTCTGGTCCGGAAACAAGCTGTACTAGGCAAGTGAATAAAAACCATGCTGGTGTTAAAATTTGTTTCGTTAAGCTCTAGTAGAAATTTAGCAGTTTTGCCTCATATATAACAAACTTTTTTGATTGTCTCAGTTTTGGAATGTTAGTTCAATGTAAGGTTTCTTGGTCAGTCTCCTATCGGTTAAGATAAGTTAGGTGTCTTTTAGTAAGTTCGTAGAATGACTGGTCAATGAGCCACGATTACGTAAGTTGCTTTGTCCAGACAGCTATGGTAACCTAATACCCATATCAGTATGACTGTCAGCCTAAATTTGTTTCTAACATTAAAAACTAAATCATCTGGTCTAGATGAAATCTCGACAGGGTCTATCGAAACCGCTGTGAACTGTGTGCCAAATCTTTTTAAGGACTGCCTAAATAACCTTCCATACGTGCAAGAATTTCTGGAAAGTTGGGAAAGTGCCAAAGCAATCCTAATCCCAAAAAATTGAAAACCGTCAAAGCTGTGGAGTTCATACAGACCTCAGCCTTTCTTACACGTTTTGAGCAAACTTCTGGAGATCTGCATCCCTTAGCGAATTCGAGCAGACAAATGGGCTCCATCACCCCCAATATAGCTTTAGGAAAATAAGATTGACCACTCATACCACTCATACAGTGGAGATAATGATGGGACCTGTGGATCAATATAAATGCAAGTGGTATCTGCTCAATACTGACTATGCAGATGACCTGGCACTGGAAGTAGGAGCCATGAATGAAAACACCCCAGTAGTCAATACAAATATATGCTTGGAACGAATAGGCACTTGGATTAAGGAGCATGGACTCTCAGTGACACCGGACAAATTTTAAGCCAAGAAAGATGAAGAGATCGCCTTCACGCTGGAAGGATTTAAACTAAAATGAATAAAGACTATAGTATACTTAGTGGTCACAATTGATGGAAAAGGGTCTTATGGACCACACATAATGGAAGTGACAGCGAACACAGAGAAGAAAATCAGCAGTTTGACTCGAATTATGCCCAATATCAGAGGGCCCAGCTGTGATAAGAAGACGGCACTGAGTAGAGCCATTCATATCCTATATAGTGTTCCTATGGTGGGATACTGTTGATTGACGAAATTGGTGATTTTAACTTCAAGCACTTTCAGCTTCAAGAACAACAGCAATTTTTACTTAAAATTAGTTTGATTAGAGAATTTTATTAAATTCATGTATGACATATCTCGGATACTTTGGTGGCCAAAGCGCCAAAAAGTTCAAAAATGGAATTAATTTCTTTGTGCTATTGGCTTCTGGTATTTTTATTTAACTATGATAATTTATTCAATTATGAAAACAAATAAAAGTACTACCTTTGAAGGATTCATTCTCCTCAGTTTCATCAATATCTATTACTTTGAGCGGAAATTCCGCTTGTTCAAAGGTAGGACGTACAAGAGACGACGATGCAGTGGTATCTATTAATGCAGAAAATAAATTATACGAATACATTTTCTATCTCAAAATACTTCTCACTTAATTCAATCGATGATGCATATTTTGCGACCTCTTCATTTTCTATTGTATTACTTTCTAAACGATTGCTGGATGCAGATTTTCTTCGAAGCGGCTCTACCATACCTAAGTCTGTGTTGACCGAAGTAGCAACATCTTTTTTAATAAAATATTTTAATAGTTTTTCTCGCAAATTTTACTAAAGTGATGTTACCTAAGCTAATATCTCTAGTGCTAAATTGAGTTGCTTTATTCATAGTATGTGGACTCCAACAGTCGAGTTCTGTTAGATCTTGATCGTGTTGCAGGTCTCCCGGATCTAATATGGGCGACATTGGACCAAGTGATTGGCAAAATTTACAACTTGTACTCGCTGCTGCAAGCTAAAATAAATTAGAGATAGAATTCGTCAAAATATGACGATATGTGCGAGAAATAGCAAACTAAAATTATACCGCCACTTTATCGAGTTTCCGTTTCCGCAATTCTAACAAAGCTCTTGCCCAGAGCGAAGCTTCCGACTCCTCCTCTTCCGTTTGGCACGCGGCTGTCCTCTTGTTATTCTGAGCGTCCATTATGGTGCAATTTACTGGCATTATGTCATCCCTATTGTTCAAGGCATTCCAGAAAGCTAAACATTTCTCGTTATTCTGATTGAAACCTTTCGTTTCAAATCTAAAAACCTAAATTATTGGATAAGTAATAGAGTAAAATAATGTTAATGAACCTTTATAATTGACTCGCAAGATCTAATAGTATCAGCCTTCTCACTTCCAGCAGTACTCTGACCAGATACGTTCCTGCTGCTAGAATCTCCGTCACTATCTGCGACGGAGTATGTCGGACTTTCTGGAGTTCTCGACGATACATTTTTAAGGAAATTAATGCTACGAATGTGTTTTCTGATTAGTGAAGATTCGTCGAAATTTTCCATCGTTTAATATGACGCGCAGTAATGAAATTTGGCGTGGTATTTCATACACCTGTCACACTTCGAATCACACGATTAAAATTGGAACTACAAGCTAAAAATTACGTGTGTATGTCAATGTCATTATTGTCAGAACATTTGAAGCTTGAAGTGGAAGAATTAAGAGAAGAAAATCTGAAGTCAACGTTCATGCTGCTCAAGCGGTCTTCAGGAAAGCTGCAGGACAAGGTGATGCTTCTGCAGTACTTAAAGATCTTACCAGTATTTCTACGCATGGGACAAATTATGAAAGGGCATTCTCGGAGTCGAGGAAGAAACAAAATTGTTTTCTTACACCACTACAAGCATTGACAATTTATGCAGCTTCTACAGGGAGCGACATTGCAGTTTAGAGCAGAGCAGGGAGCTACGCAATAAACATACGTCTAGTGTAAGGTTCAGGTGGAGAATTTACACACATTTTTGACATTGGTAGTGTAGCTCCTACCTGAGTTGAAGTAAATACATAATAGCTTTGTTGATATGAAGACATGACATATAGGCCAATCACAAGACTACTATCTGCGGCAATGTGATTCTATGCAGATAGCCGTTTGGGTGTTAATTGGCGTGTGGTTAGGGTAATTCCGGGCGAGATGCCGATTTTTTTATATTTTCTTGGTTTACTAATTTCACATTAATCATGAAATAATGAAACTAAAGCAGTCGGATAGAATATTTATTTGGTAAACAAGAAACATCAGCTTCATTGCTTAAACTAAATGCTATAAACAATAAAAAATATTTTCGCACATTCTGTAAATCAGCATCTCTACCTCATATTACGGGACAGATGCCGCAAAGTTAAGGTAGAGATGCCTTTACACTTTTTTCTTTTTAATGAGCAATTTTACAGATTTCGCACGTATTTTGGTATTTCGTGCATCCCTCACGCAACCACTGCCGACAATGGATGCACGGAATCCAGTCATCAGCCCTGGTTGTCTCGGTATACTCTTCTCCACACCCAGTACAGGTTGCGTTATTGTTATTTTCCATGTCTGGGCTGCTGTCATAAATAGAAAAATCCAAATCTGTTTTGCGGATCAAGCGGATAAATTCCGGTCGCCTTAAAGCCAGATGCTGCGTTTTGAACAGTTGCAGATTTCCCCAGGCGACAGCTATGAGTCGTCCGAACTGCAGCCTACTGATTCTTCTCTCGACGTTCGATTTTACCCATGTATGACAGGCTTGATAATGCTTGTAAAGACTTAAAAAACGACCAGTTGTCCAGTGGTTGAAGATAGTGTGTGGTATGTGGGGGAAGGCAAAGAAGAATGATATCATTTTCATCGGCAAATGTTAATGTTTCGACTGAGCTGCAGTGTGATCCATGCCCATCAAGTATTAAGATCACTTTACTTACAGTTTTCCTTGAAATAAAATGAAACTTTAGCCACTCTAGAAAAATTTGTGTGTTGATGTATGCCGACTTCCTGGTTCATGTATACGACAGAGCCTGGTGGCATCCCGTCCTCGAATTCGGATTTCTTATTTTTGCCCTTGAAAATGCACGCAGGTGGCAAAAAAGTTCCTTCTGCGTTGCAACAGCTTATAGTTATGGTTTCTCCCTTTTCTGCAGCTGTCAAAGCAGACACGACTTTTAAACCTTTCTTAGCAATCACTCCTCCTGGACGGTTGTTTAGTTGAAGTCCTTTCTCGTCCATATTATATAGACAAGCGGATTTGCCGAGTAGCTGATGCTGCTCCAATACAGAAGAGAGTAGTTCAAAATATTTGGTAACTACTTCTCGACCCATGCCGAGACTTCTATTGCGGGATAAGCTTTCAGCTTTCCTTATGGATAATTCAGTATGTCGTCGTAAAAAAGATGAAAGCCAATCATAACCTGCGAGTTCAGCTTGTCTATCAAATTTGTGCTGCTCTGCGAGGTGAAACGCCATACGTCTAACTTCTAATCCCGTAGGAGTAAATCCTCTTGCCTGCAGCTTATTTATGTGTATAACCAGTTTCTTCTCAGCGTCTTCACCAAGCAAACTGTCAGACCCGATTCGTCCTTTTCTGGAATTACCGAATGCAACTCTGCGTTTTAAGAATCCGGAATTATCCTAAGCTCAGTCTCATATCTGCAGCACCCTCACCCCTCACTAAAACTATATGTTGCATATGTTTAGGTAAATCGTTTACAAACAAATAATACAATTTGTGGAACTCCCTTCTGAACATCAAACCCATTTGATTACACACCCTCTTCTTCAATTGATGTTCCGCTTCTCATAAAGGAAATGATCCAGTTGTAGAAAGTAGCCGTCAAACTCAATTAATGGATGTTAATGTTTGTGTAGCTTTAATCGAAAGCTTGCCCATCTGTGCCTGAAAGCTGGAGATAAAACGGTAAAGTTGGCAAATGCAGTTGTCAACAAGTTGAGAGACGTATTCACTTTAGTAGATGAAGCGGTCCAAGTTAAGATTCGGAAAGGGTTCGTGGATTTTACAAAAATTGGGCTGAAAGATGGGAAAATCGTCTAGGAAAAAGGGTTATTTTCCTGGGATTCAGGTTGAAACAGTTTTGGAGAAGAAGTTGAATTAGAACATGAAGAGATAAATTTTGGGCATGGTAGCTCTGGAAGGCCACGTCTTCATTTAGTGTCAAATCGGCTGTAGAGGAGTGATGTTGACCTACAATTAGCTGAAACATTAAAATTGTGTGGTAAATCTCAATTTTCTCCTTCCTCAATAATTCGGAATAATTTATTTATTGAAATAGAATAGAATAGAAGGATATCCCATGGACATTCAATACACATACAGGGTGTCCCAGCGAGACCGTTCATTAGAAGTTTATGAGGTTCTCACCAAAATATAAATTTGAAAATTCAGAGTTATATACAATTGGTTATGTTCTCTTTCATTAAACTATTTTTAGATTCCCAGCGTTTCCGGTTACACCGGAAGTCGCCATCTACATTGCTATTTTTAATGGAACACGCTATATATTTTTACATATTTGGATTTGCCTATTATTAAGCTTTACAAATATCTCTAATTTTTGCAATTTAATGTGGGCGTTTTGTAGTTATTCGATTTTTTCTAAAAAAATTGCTATAGTAGACGTTTATTCAAAATATCGGAGAGCAGTTGATATTTCGAATATCCATTTAGGATTCATAACATGCGGAAACAACATGTTGGAGTATTTTTTGGAACTGAAAACGGCTGTCTAATCTATATGGTTACTTTACCATGGCGTGTTAATTTTACACCTTTTATATCCAACATGTCCTATATCTGAAATTGATAGTTTAGGAGATAATTAGCTTCTTTTAAAAAATGCACACGTTACACATAACTCATCGATACTTATTTAGTGTGCCATGAAAAATAAGCGTTCTCAAAGACTTATTGTCAAAGTCTAATGTCAAAGTTACACTTCGTCGTTACTTACAGTTAAAACGGATAACGATAACGAAAACAATATTTATACAAATCAAGAAATACTTAATTTATTTCTTATACCGCGAAAGTGCGACAAAGTTCTTAGTAGAACCTCGGATGACAAAGGTAAATTTAGAAGAAGCAAATGTTGTGCGTTTTGGTCAAATGGCTCACCCGTTAAACCGACAAAAAGTGTAGTTGATGATGAGGATGAAGAATTGAATACCTTAACTTATTTCGAGGTCAATTCCAACGCCTCAATTCGAGCTGCCGAAGAAGATCTGCAAATCAGTAAGTCTTCAGTACACAGAAGTTTGAAAAAGCATCACTTCCACGACTACAAGTTTTCATTAGTGCAAGACCTTCATCCTCAAGACCCCAACGACAAACTTGTGTGAATTTCTTGATTTGTGTAAACAATGTTTTCGTTATTGTTCTATATTTCAACCCTATAGCAATAATGTAAAGGCACTTAACGGATTATTAATTTACTAGCATCAAACGACGAAGTGTAAGTTCGACGTTAATTTTAGCAATAAATCACACAATAAATCTTTGAGAACGCTAATTTTCCATGGCACACAAGATAAGCATCGATGAGTTATGTGTGCATTCTTCAAAAACTCTAATTATCTCCTAAACTATGAATTTCAGGTATAGGACATGTGGAATATAAAAGATGTATAATTAGATGCTGAAGACGACTAAGTAATAAAAAATCGGGGGTGCCATTTGAAAAAATTAAGTTATGATTCTTCAAATTTTCGGGAAGTTGACGTGCCATAGTAAAGTAACCACACAATTTAGACAGCCATTCTCGGTGCTAAGACATACTGCAACATGTTGTTTAAGCGTACTATGAATCCTAAGATGATATTCGACAAATCGAGTGCTCTCTGATTTTTTGAATAAATGTCTGCTACAGCAATTTTTTTATAAAACATCGAATAACTACAAAACGCCCATATCAAATTGCAAAAATTAAAGATATTTGTAAAGCTTAATAATAGGCAAATCCAAATATGTAAAAATATATAGGGTGTTCCATTAAAAATTGCAATGTAGATGGCGACTTCCGGTGTAACCGGAAATGCTAGGAATCTAAAAATATTTTAATTGGAGAGAGCACAACCAACTATATATAGTTCTAAATTTTCAAATTAATATTTTCGCGAAAATCCTGTAAACTTCTAATGAACGGTCTCGCTGGGACACCCTGTATATACTTCCGTTGAATGCGGTATAGCTGCCGCAATCTGGCAACATCGCAGCTACTTTTATACATTGATGCACAGAAATAGAATTTAAAATTTTACAGAATTCGAGTTGTCCAAAAATTATAATTACGAAACAATTTCTCAATAAAAATTATATTTTCATTTGCAACAAACAAATATGACTACAATAAACAAAACAAGACCATTTCATTTAGTACAAGAAGTAAATAAACGCATGAGACTGGAATCTTTTCGCAAAATATTCATTATTGAGTTAATTCTATGAGCAGTAAAAGAGGGACTCCCTTGGACGTGTTCTTTACTGTCTTTATTGCCGCTAATTTTAACTTCATTTGGTTTCGTTAAGAAATTATCCCGAGACGAGCGGGGTTCTGAAAATTAAGAATATATAAACTTTGAAAATTAAAGGAAGAAGTTCGTCAAAGTGTAATCACCTTCATAAATTTTCCACGGCGAATCGGACGTTCCTAACACGTTCACCTCATAAACTTGTTTGATAGGCGAAAAATTCACTGCAGTTTCGGGAACATGTATTGGTATTTGTGCTATCTCGATATGACTGACCATTTGCGGCGATACCCTCCTGTTAAGTATCGGTTTCTCGTCCGATGTGCCGTCGTTGTCTTCGATTTGTGCCGCCTTACTAGATTTCGATAATAGTGATTGCTTCATCATCAGTTCTAATGAATCTTTAGCCATGCTTAGTTTAGAAGTTATGGAAGCTCTTCGAGAGCTCACTGAACCGTGCATATCTTCTGTTTGGGAAACCGAGTAGGCGCCAGATTTGCGGAAGGCGCTCGGCGTCAGAGAATTCCTGTGTATGATTAGGGAGTCTTTTACTGACACAAGTTTCGATTCTCTAGAGGAGTTTGGTTTAACTGTCCAGGATGGTCTTGGAGAAAGAGAAATTGAATCTCTTTTCGATACTTTTGATAGTCTCGTAGATGGGGGCCCACTGCCCTGTTGGAATATAAAATGTTTAGAATTTTGTAATGTGCAATTATAGTGTGAATCTAAAGAAAACTTACCGTATGTACTGATCCCTGCAAAAGTAAGAAGAAACAGGTTTATTTATGTAACAAAATTATTATCTACTTACCTTGGACGTCTTTGTAGATCTTTTAATCTCTAACTGGTCTGAAATTCTGATAGCATCTAATTTTTGGAAATTCACAGAACCAGCATCTGTAGATTTCCTTGCATTATCATCTTTATTGTCATTTTCCGGAAATTCCGTCTCTAGTGACTCCTTAACGGCCATAAGCATGT
Source organism: Popillia japonica (assembly GCA_004785975.1). NCBI lineage: Eukaryota > Metazoa > Arthropoda > Insecta > Coleoptera > Scarabaeidae > Popillia > Popillia japonica. Next base: position 43,115 of record SMLS01068250.1, read on the forward strand.
TGTTTGTCTCTACCTCTTCAATGCCATAGCTGCACATCTCCCTGAGGGAGCTTCGTCGCGATTCTCTAATCTTAATGAGAGAGTCTTTTACAGCTAAAAGTCCTGTCGTGTCCAACGGTGCTAATTCAACCTCGATACTGGCTTTGATTATCTTCTTTATGAATTCGTTCGCGTCTTTAGATTCAGTTTTGTCAGTTGAAACGTTGCAATAGACGAGTGGCGGTTCCGTTTCAATCTTTTCTTCGCTCTCATGCTTCAACGCCGATTTACCGAAGCTCAAGTTCAGATGTAATCTGCAAATAGTATTAAACTCAAAACTACAATTTAAATTATGCAGGTGGTACATACTTAGCGGTCTGAGCGCTTTCTCCGTCCTCACTAACTTCCACTGTGGGACTAGCTGTTTCAAGATCGCGTACTTCCTCTAGTTTCTGTTCGTGTTCTTTAACTGATGCCCTTAGAAGCTTCATCACATGTTCGACATCTTGATTCCACAGAATGTTAGTTTCTGAGATTTCCATTCCTTTACTCGCCATTAACTGCAAATCTTTACTCACGTACAATTTATCATTGTAGTAAAATGACGGCACAAAATCTGATTGTGCAGCAGGTGATATAACTTCGTCGAGACACTCGTGGTAGTCGGGCAAAATCAGATCGCTGCCTTCGCTTTCACCACTAGAATACATTACTTCCGAAGTCGTCTTCCAGGGAAGTATTTGTTTAGCCAGATGGGGTGCTTTGTCTTTAGCCCTATCGGCCAAAGCTTGGGTGATTTCGAAGAGCATCATCTTTCTGACATCCAATAAAAATTCTGCTTGCGCTGGAGTTGCTCGCAAGGCATAATTGATGAATTTCTGGAATTGCTTCAGTATTTCCAAGACACATTTCTCACGTACGTCTAATTGTCGCTGTTTCGTGTTCTTCTCTTCAGTTAATTTGAGAATTTGTGCATCTTTTTCCTTGATTATCTGGTTCAAGTCGTCAACAGTACCTTTTTGCTTACATTCTAGAACGGAGCGCTCAATACTACATTTTCGGCGTTCCATGCATAAGACGTACATCAAATTAGCCAAGTTCTTGCATTCGAGGCAGTGACGAAGTTGTTCCAGTGTAGTTTTGGAGGCTGCTTTTTCTTTGTCTATAGCTTCCTCATAAATTACTTGCTGTCGTCTAAAATCAGTTAGAATGAATTATTTTTTAATTCCTGAAAATTGTAGAAATTAATAATAATCATACTCAAATTCTGTTCTGAATTTATTCTCCAGATTCTGACTCTGTGTTTTCAAATCCTCCAAGAAATTCTTGGTCAAGTTTTCTGTAGCGCTCTGGACTGCGAGCTCCAATTTAGTTTCCCACTCCTGTTGACAAGACTCTATAGCATCCCTAACCACATTTTCTTCATGCTCTAACATTTCCTGTTCCAATCTGTCCAGTTCTTCTCTAAGCTGTTCCCCAAACTGCAGGGTGAGATCTCTAAACCTGTTATCACATGCAGCAATCTCTTCGTCTCTAGCCATTTTAACAGCCACGCGCTTAATTTTTTCTGCGATGGTTCTCAGGTGTTCTTCTTGTTCTAATAAAGCTTTTTGCTTTTCAAGTTCCATCTCGTTCCAGTATTTTAATTCAATGTCGTAACCGATCGCTAGATTTCGGAGAAATTATGCATTGTATATGAGGGAACTTTATACTTACCTAGAATTCCTTCGTGTGTTAAAGCCTTTATATGTTTATCCGTTAAAGGTGGTTTCAAACATACTTTCCCTATCAGTAAATCACTTGGGGACGTCCAAAGATTCGCACCGGCGCCTTTCAATTTTGGTTCTAAACCTAAGTTCTCTTTTAAAGCATCGGGACATTCCTTGAAGACAACAGCGGCCAAGTTTTCCCCCAGTTCTTGTTTGACCTCGGTCATGGTGGGGACTTCAAGCTTATTCAATAGTTCTTTTCGACGATAATAGCCCACGCTTTTTTCTAGGATATGAAGGGATATTTTAGATTACTGAAAAGGAACCGGACTAAATCAATTTACCCATAGTAAGGAAATAAGAATTTACTGCGAATTTAAAAACGAATTCACATTAAAATTTCGCATCAAAACAACGACACACGAGCGAATTCACAATAATTTAAGCATTATGTAACTTTATAACATTAATGCTTGGAATTTTTCGCCATATTCCGAAAGGAAATATAATTGCTATAAAATTTTGATTTGAAATTTGCTGACATCTGTCAGAATTTAATTATCAATTATGTGGATGAATCAGTGTGGGTTTGAACATGAAAAGATTTTTCTATGGATTCTTGCTCTGGCTGGTGCTTTATCAGCCAACTTGTTCATGGAAGCATTTGAATAAGAAGCTTTAGGTTCCAGCAAAGACAAATCTAAATAAATTCTAGCTAAATCTATTTACGGAAAAGAGTACCAGATGTAAGTAAAACTGATTTTTCTGCTGTTGAAAGCAAGGCAGAAACCGGCAGAAATAATGTACTTCAAGTTAATTTTGTCAAGTATCATTTTTATTTCATTTTGTTACACAAGTGCAATCTTTCACCTTACAGACATTACATCTAATTTTTTCTGGCATATTGCTAGGAGGCTCAATTACAGCTTCAGTTTCCACACCTCGACTTCGTAAATGTGGCTGTTTCTTCAATTTAATTCCCAATTTATCCTGCAATTTTTCATCTAGTATACTGTTAAATTTCTGAAGCATAATAGCAGCCATGAAATTGCGATCAGTATTCTCAGCATCTAAATCGAGATGATGCAGTTCACAGTAACAAGCGCCATCTTCACACTCGCATGGACTTAATTCAGTCAGTACATCCAGTATTTGATGGTCAGCAGTTGCCCGATCCAGATTCGTTTTGATAATATGTTTGATTTTTACTAAAACTTTAATGAAACATTTCATTTTCAGTTTTTTCGTTCGAGTAAGCTCCTCGAAAAAGTCTTCTATCTTCTTCACTTCGTCCTCTTGTGGCTGTAAACATACAGTGTTGCTACAGCTGCCCTGCGTGTAATTGTCGTCTTCCAGGATTTGGGAACACGGACACAAGTCTATGGTTTGAGCTTCTTCTAAAATGTGTGGTTTAGGTATTTCTTCTTCAACTGAAAATAAAATGGAATACGTTCTAAATGTGTATGAGGCTAAAATTGTAACTTACAGCTCTTCCTCCTGCAAGCTATCATATCCATGTTCTTCAGGGCACCTAAACATAAAAGTTGCTACCTTTAATTGGTTGTTAACAGGACACCTAAGCATACTAACTTGTCCTGTAATCATCTTCCAACGCCCTACTCGTAGCAATTTTACTCGCGGAGAATTCCCCATAGAAACTTATTTGCTTTCGTGGGAACCCATCTGTAAAAAAAGTTGAATGACATTTATTCAATTGCATTTCAAGAAGGCGCACCCGATTTCGTAGATCTGTGAAATATATCTGAAGTCTTTTTAGCACTGGTGAGATCTGATATCGGAGAAGTCTTAATCGTAAGCTCATTTGTTTCTTGGTCTAGGATATGATACATGTTTAAACATTTCTAATTTACTAGATATGTATGTTAAATACCATGTGTAATAATTTCCTGTTCTCTTATCTTTGACTGCGCTATGGTCTCTCCGATTCTGTCAGACATTCTCCTGAAGACTGGAAATATTCAATAATATATAAAATTGCTCAAGTATAAATAAATAAGCTTGAATTGAATTTATTGGCACGTGCTTTTGCGGATTCACCTTTCATTGTGGCACTCTCAGTCTTAGTCATTCTTTCTCCTGAAGATCGAAGTGAGTGGTGACTGGGAAGACTGGGCGACCTCAGACCTTTATATTATTAATAGAATTTATCGTTTGATTATAATCTACGCCATTATTCCAACTTACTTGATCTCATAGGTTTTTGACATTCAGTTTCTTTAGAAATTCCACGAGCTGGAGGAATAGCTAGAATTTCTCCTTTCACATCTACAATCATTCATATATTTTATAGTAAACTAAATTTTTGCTAAGAACGCCAAAATTACGAGTATGAGCACCAATATCTCCACCGCTTGTACGTTTCGGGGTGAATGCTGAAGTGCCAAAACCTAAAACCGTGAAAACATTTTGTATTTTATCATTTTAAATAACTAAATATCTTAACTTCTTCCTTTGGAATCCGTTCTGTGCGCACGCTTCTGTTTCTGTGCGGCAGCTGATTTAATATCTGTACAAAACGTCATATAATTTAGTACAAAAGTTTTAAGTTAAACTTAGGTAATTTTATACCCTCTGACCCTCTGAGGACTCATACTAGCTTTAACACCACCTAACATTTTTTGAAATGTGGCATTGTGTTGAATTAGTGAAGTTTACTATACCTAATATACTAACTTTCCTTTTCTCTATATGTTCTTTACTTGTCTTCTGACTCTGTCTTTTTGGTGATGTCGATTTTATATCTGCGAATTTGATATCTACGGAAAAGATTAATTTATTAAGAAGCCATTACAGAGCAATTTGGCCAAAAAGCACTTCGAAGCGCAAAACCATGCAAAGCTGTCTGGGACAAAAACATTTAACATTATTTATTTACTATTAAGAAATGTTATATCCTTTGCTAGCTAGTTTGAGACTACGTAAGCGCCTTGAATGGGCTAGGTTTCCAAACGAGCTAACATAGCAGACACTCTGGCCAGGCAAGATTCGTCAAGACCATTCGTAGGGGCTGGCCATTGCTTCTGCACCACCAAATCATAAATCATAACAACATACATACAACATAACAAGTCCAGGGAATGGTGGCAAAGATCACCAGGACAAAAGCAGTCAAAAGAGTTCCTAAAGGAATTCACTAGAGACTTGCTGAGTAAAGACAGAAATACTGTCAAAATGATAGTAGGCCATTTAACCGACCAATATAGACTAAAAAGGTCTAGCAGAGGATGCTATCTGCAGATTTTTCAAAGAGGAGAAAAAAAATCCAGTCCATGTGCTGTGCCGTTACGAGAGCCTTGGCGAGGACAAGGCAAAGTTAGAATCTCAACAATCTGCAAGAGTCGCTATGAAGAAGATCCGTAGGACCACCCCAACTCTAGTTAGATCTAATTTGTGATCGTCTATACAAGAATTGTCATCTTTTTTAAATATTGCAACTACACTAACAGACTTCCAAATTACAGCTGTGAACATGATAAGATGAGTATTGAAAATAATGCTTGTTCTGGGTGCCCTTCATGTTCCTGAAACAATCCACAAAAAAGTCGACGAAAATCGCCATTTTAAATTGACAAAATTTCATAATAGGCGGGCGTAAGACCAGGAGCCATTAAATTTGCTTCTTGCTTGCTCACACTCAATCAAACAAAATTTATTTGCCGAAATTGAAGCTAGAACTCGAAAAGTCAGATGAATCTTCAGAATTTTAGGTAACATGATTGGTGTTACTCTTATGACCTAAAGACTAAGCAAGCATTTAACCAGTGGAGGATCACTCAACCTAACTCTACCGAAAAAAGCAAGACCTGTGAAAATGTTACAACGATGTTCTCTTTTTAATGCTCGTGGAATTGTGTACCGCAAAATTTGTACATGCGTATTGGTCAGACTGCTAAAGGAGACTTTCATTTTGAAGTTTTCAGCTTTTTCCCCCTTAACAGGGAGAGGATGTGCCAAGAAAACGCCCCAATTTGTACAAAACTTCATAGATTATCGTTTTGAACAACTTTTTGATCTTCATTGTAATAACTAAGTGATAATAAATTCTACCAAACCTTTTGAGCTATCAATCTCCACTATTTCGTCAGTACTTGTCACATTCGGCGCGATAACAGTTGCTTCATTCAAAACGTTCAAGTCTTCTTTATCTGACGGTAGAGGAACAGATAGAGAGGTACCTTCTGATTCATCAGAACTGGAACCTACATATTTACAGAAAATAGTCATGTTCATTCAACATTATGTTTTAAATGCATCTCACTTATACGAACGAACGGTATGCTCCCAATTCCTTCTTCTAGTATATCGATCGATGTAAAACTATCGAATGTCGATTTACTCATAAACGGCCCGGGTATTTCCAATTCTGGTTCAACCGAAGTAGTCGAAGTAGCGACATCTGCTCAAAGAAAACAACGTTTAATTTTTTTTTTCAAAATTGTTACGGAAATGATGTTACCTATATTAACAGTTAGGGAAGGAAATTGAGTCATTTTATTCTTAGTTCTTGGATTCCAAAAATTGAGTTCTGTTAGATCTTGATCATCTTCCAGCTCTTTTGGATCAAATGAGGGCGACATATGATGAATTATTTTGCAAAAATTGCAACTTGTCTTTGTAGCTGCAAACTATATATTCACAAGAACCGATTATCTAATTACTTTGTAATTTGACAAAATACGATTAAAATCTCACAAAGATATTTTGGTTATCTTGGTTTGACCAAGAATGCCCTGTGAGATGGTACTTACCGCTACTTGATCAAGTTTTCTCTTCCGCAATTCAACCAAAGCACTTGCCCATAATGAAGCTTGCGTCACCTTCTTCTTTTGGCGCACAGATATTTTGTTGTCATTTTGAGCGTCTGTGAAATTTTCAGCCATTGTATTACTCATTTTGTTCATATTCTAGAATATTAAACAGGCTTCCCGTTATTCTGATTGAAAATTTCTGTTGCAAGGCTAAAATTCTAAATTCTTGAATAATAAGTATACTAATGTTACTAAGAAGAAAGAAACATGTAAAACTGACGTTTGTATAAACATCACATATTATGACGAATATGGCTTTGTGAGAAAACAACGCAGTTTGTTGACACTTTGATCTAATGAGACATTCTGGCCGTCACATACATTAGTTAGATGTTCTGTATAAAAATATATAATATAATATCGAATATTATTCTATCTATCTTATTTCAAAACGAGAGAGGCAAAATTATGAACAGACCCAAATTTCTTGGTTGAAAAACAAACTAAATCTGCATTGGAAAACTTTACTTAAGTTACATCTATTCTTAATCTACAATGCAAGAGTTTTAATGTCACATTAATGGTCTATTATTACAACTTTTCTTAATAACGTCAAAAAACAAAATGCTGGTTTCAAATTTCCCACCTGTTGGTGGGAAATTTGTGGTTAAAACTTGAACTTGATATTTATACAAAGAAATGTTTAATTAACATCCAGCCCATTTGTAAATGGTTAGTTTAAATTCATGTAATTTTTCTGAACTCTATAATTATAGTCATAAATCTAAGAAATTACAAATTAATAAAAATTCGTCTGCAGTGCCCTCTATAGATCGCTAGCGTAAATCCCGCAAAGTTGAATTTGACAACCATTGACAACTTAACCTCCTTGAATTTACGTGACATAACCACACATAACCTTATATTTTGTATATTTATGAGGATGTCAACATTATCAAGAATAATTCGTTTAAATACATTAAAAAGTAAATATATTCTATAAAAAATTGGCATTATTCCATAAAATTTTACTATTTTAGGTGTCATCTATAATGTTCTTCGTACTTCAACGCAAACTGATATAAAACCTGCATCAAAATTATGGATTACTCCATTCATCCAGCATCAGCAAAACTCGATAAATTTACGCTTACCAAATGTTAATCAGCACAGTGTAACATTACCTAGTGGTATGCTATGGAATCCTCACATACATGAGAAGGTAGATAAAATAATTGAAGAACCTGTTGATAATAGCATAGACAATACAATACAAGCTGCTAAACTAATAGTTATTAGACGTAAGAAGATGAAGAAGCACAAATTGCGGAAACTAAGGAAGAGGATGAAGTTCGAATGGGCCAAGGTATTGTAATTGATATTTTAAAGCAGGAATAAATTAGACTGATTGTTGTAGCTGCGACAAAGACGAGAATTACGCAAGGAAAAATTATTCCAAGCTGAATTAATACAAAAATGTAAAACAGCTGAAGAGTTTTCAGCAGAGGATTATGTTGATAAAAGAATAGCCGAATATAATAGAATCATTATCCCAAAAAGGTGGAAAGGTCGTAGAATGCCTGAATTTATGATTCGTGAACGAATGGGGCTGCCACCAAAAAACTGATAATAAAATACTAGGTTAATAGAAAGTATATTGTATGAAACTAATTATTAAAAAAAATAAATATCAATACAATGAAAGAAACGTTGAAAATTATTAATAAATATCATTTGTGGTGGGAGAATGAGTATAAATTATCAATGCAATTGCTTGAATTAGAAATATAGTTATGCTAAATTGTAAAATTAAATTTTTGGTCAAACTTATGAAATAATATTCAATGAGTGAAGCAAAAATGTACCATTAATTTGAGAGAGATACTGCGTTGATCTAAATTCTCCTGACAAACTTTTGGGGATTGTAGGGGTAGTTGATACTAAGAAAACCCTTTTATTGTTAATTTTATTTTAAATGTATATTGATCTCACTTGTGGTTATGCAACTGAATATACAGATTACCTACTGTAATCTGTAATACAATATAAAGTCTTGGAGTTGATATAGTGAGAATCACTGTTAGGTTTGTGTGTTGAGCACCTTAGTTTAACTTGTATCCACTTTTGTAGCGTCTGTATAGACTTATCCTTAGAGACGCCAATTCTATGCAGGTGTTTCTTTCGACAGCCATGTCCTGTTAACAGATTATTCATTGTTCCAAATTTGCTATGTATCTGCCCTTCAACTTTGTTCCACTGTACCTGGTGTGGATAGAAACGGGTGGCGATACTAACATATTTACTCAATGGCTCGAAGATACTTTCACTGTTGCTTTTGGCGCACAAGACCTTATAATAAACTGACTGGTACCAATGAAATAAATATTAACTGCGACCACTTCTTTATGTAATTAAATTCCACCTTCACTCCACCCACACTCAAAAAAATTGTTACAATTTTTAAGGTTGCAGCGCCAAATGTGGAGGCTTACTTAACAGCCAACAATGCTAATTCCGATTCTGACAACTTCCGAACACCGGAAACGTTATAGCAGTTGAAATCATTCATATTCCTCGGTACCTCCTCCATGTCTTTCACTTTTTTAATTCAGAAGCGAATCACAAAGCAAATTTGCATTTTCCAAGAATAAGACAGGGAATGCAATAACAGATTCCTCTTGCCTAATGGGAATAGTTTGCTTTAATCAAGCATAATGGCTCCACTGGTAAAAACGTGAAGGTAACTAAGATTGCAGTAAGCAACGTAAGAACAGAAGTGATGGTAAAATGCATTAAAAGAGGCTAAAAATACGTCCACTGCCTTAAAAAACGGAGATATCTGTAGCAGCAGAGTTGTATCGTCGGCATGTAGAAAATGGCAAGAAAGAAGTTATGTCATTTCTAAAGAATAGAAACAAAATAGGTCCCAGGATAGAGTCCTGCGGTACACCCAACCGGTAAGATGACGCACAATTTTTTACACATTTCCATTGTCCAATTTTTATGAGATCTGTACATGTGCGTCATGACTCCACGAATCTCCAGGATGGTTGTTATGAGGTATGTATGTACCTATTAGAAAATAAAATCAGTTCTATCGAGTTTTAAATATTATTTTTACAAAAAAAGGTGGCTCATACACTTAGAGTAGTAGATACCCTATCAGGAACTACATTTTACACATACATTAATATTTATATGTTTATAAATCACAAATAAAGTTTATCATTTCTAGTAATTTAATGTCAATAGAATTGTTGATATATAGGTAAGTATGACTTGGCAAATTCATTCATTAAAATGCATGTATGTATGTACGTCTTTTCAAAAATAATAGTAAACAGTTACATCGGGCTTTTTTGGAATTATATCACTAAAATAATTTAAATTTATTACAATTTACAATATCATCTAAATATATTTCTAAAAAATCTACCTAAAAACAATACAACTACAATATTGAAGACGCTAGGTATAATTCCATGAGCAGTACTCGCATGTCTATTGAAGCTATCAACAATATGAATCTTGTAACCCATATTAGCTTGGGTAAAAGAATTATAATACACCGTATCCGGCCACGTTGTATTTGGCGTAACCTCTAATATGCCAGGCTCGCCCTCTTCACAGCTATAAATCAAAGAACGATTAAACTTTTTGAAGGTAGCAAAATCATCATCCAATCTCCTATCTTGATTATCCGCATGTTTGGCTAAACACAAAGGACCAGCTAAACAAAAAAAAGATTAGATAGAAAATCACGTAAATTTGTGTCTAGAAAAAGCTAACCAGCTGTGGGTCTTGGCCTTCCACGTCTCGAATATTCAACACCTGCTAAAACTCTAACATTAGATTGAGCTGCATCAGTTAATTTATCATAGCCTCCGTGTGCTTCATCAGTTATAATCAGGGGGTGGTAAAATTCTGCGCTGTGCGGGTTGTTACCACCTTTAACTTTGAATTGGTAAGTTAATCCTCTTCTCAACCATAATTCAGGTGCTAAATAACCATTTATGTACCAGGCTAATGTCGTAGAAGCTTGTCCTGTTTAAAAACACAGAAATTATGATGTAAGCAAATATTAGAAATAAAATTTTCACCTGTAGTAGCTTGGTAACCTTTTTTCCCACCCGACGGCCCAACATAAGCGTGGAAGACTCTAATGGTTCTATCGTATATCTGTCCCTTTTCCCATGCATCTATTGAAATGGTGTTGGTGGTTGTGAAGGAGAAACATGTGTTTATTGGTTCCGCCGTAGATAGGTTAACTTTTATGTTAGCTTTGGAGTAAGTGTCGTGAAAACTGGGTTCGTTTTGGGAATCTAATCTACCCATCGCCCAAACTATATAGATTTCACGATCAGTTGCAAATTCTTTATCCCCATGATCCGCTATAAATGATTAAGAGTGCGTTATAGATTTGGCTAACAAGATTTTGTGGATCTTACATGAGCTCAAGCTCCTCCTATAAGTTATAATATTAATCCCATCCTTCCTGCTCCCAGAAATGAATTGATTATTATCTTGCCCCCCAACTAATTCGTCTCTACAAACACCTTTGTTTTGGCCCAAAACTTTAACACACTAGAAGAATAAAATTCCTTCATCCTGTTGATAGCATTAAAAAAAATCTTACAGGTGTCAGTGCTGTAATATTATAATCTAAAGCGTATCCACTGTAGCCATTCATATAAGCTACAGTTACATCACTTCCTAACATTTGGCTTCTTTCCTCAGATCCGGAAATACCAAACGAAATATATTCATCTTCTCTAACCTGCCCGGCTAATTGTATGGTAATTTGTGCCCCAAAGATTTCCCAAGATACTTGAAAATATTTATGTAATTGTAGACAATTTGGGACATCATTAGTGTAGGGCTAAAATCGGAAAGATTAACAATTTGGATCTATTTTATAGTTGCTATAATTAAAGTTATATTACAATAATTTTCACTAACGAGGGTGGCACATTTAAACCTTCTGGTATAAAAATTGATCCAAAATTCGTATTAGTTTCCAAATCGTACACACTGAACCAATCTATGTTGAAAATCGTCAAATCACCCGGTAATTCTAAGATTACAGTTTGTCCTGTATATTTCCTCAAAGGATCTACGCTAAAAATTCTGTACGTGAAAAAGGATTAGTAATAACGAGAGAAAAACAATTCCTTACTATCCATATTCATCAGGAACAACATGTCCCTTGCTAGCAGGTTGTGGGCCAACTCCAACCCAAAAATGTACTCGTTTTCCTAAACCGTCGTATTCAAATTTGGGGATTCGTAAAGTTTTAGCATCGATAATCTCGATAGATTCCGAATTTACGTTATTGCTTTTCCCTTCAAGTTTTGGCACGGATTGCACTTTGGGCGGTTCAAATTCGTCCACGATGTAGATATCACCGAAAGTATTTTGAGATCTTATATCGTATACTGCAAACCATTTCAGGTCTGTGATCTTTTTATTGTCCGGTAGGTTTAGAGTGAATTCTTTATTGACGTACCTTTCTAATACGTTAGTGCTAAATAGAGATAATTTCGAGAATATTTCTTTGATATTATTAACATTTAAATGAGGACTTACACTCCGTGCTCGTCGGGGATTATGAATCCTTGTGGTCCTGGTCTGTTTACGGAACCAGCCCAGAAGAAGGTGTCCTTACCATCGCCACTATAAGTGAATTTTGATAAAAGTAGCGTATATTCGTCTACTGCATACACGTCACCAGATACTTGGTGGTCGTAAGTGTTGAATTTGCCTATGTATTTTCCTTTATATGGTCCCTCATCTTCTTGACAAAATACTGAAAAGATTTTAAAGAAATAATATAAATGGTATTAGTTAGATCCTAAGTATCTATTCAATAATTGAAGTGGAATGTATGAAATGGAGGTACCAAATTATCAAATACTGAAGAAGCATAAAAGTGAAATCTCCAGTGTATGAAGCAAACTGAAACTGTACGGGAGATACCGTGACCTTCTGGTATCCCCCCAGATACCCTCTTTGCTCCTGAAGAAGCCACTTACATTAATGGCAAAACGTCGAGTCTTTTATTATTGTATATCTTGTGCATTATTTTTTTTATATTGTATATATTTTACTAACCATTAACTACATGGTCAATACCCGGAAACCCTCATTATAGAGACTCGGGCCGTGGAAGCCTTTGATATCCTTTAGAAGCAGATATTGGGCTTAAGAAGCCTATAGAGATCAATTAAGAGTAAAAGATTAAGAGTACTCAAAATATATAGATCTTATAGGCCGCAGCGAAATATTGAATGGCTGATTGATTTACTCTAATCTAATCTAATTTAAGATATAAAGAGATATAATGTTTAGAATACTTTTTGTTGAAGGTCCAAATTTATAGTTCGTGCTCAAGGTTTTGTCAATGCTTAAGGAAGTGGATCGTTTGTACAGACATTCAAACAATACAATAATTTTTATTTCTCTTGTGGGTTAGCTTCATGAAAGTTATTCGTCTGTTGGAATGTTTCAAAACAAAATTAGAGTCGTTCAAAAGATATAGCAAGATTATATTTTAGCAAAGAACCTCTTATTTTGGAAAATTTTAATTTCTTTACTGACCAACCACGTTAATGATTGTTAGCGTCACCATTCTAATTAAGCTATTGAATTCTTTCTTTTAGACTTCCAAAACAATATAAATTATAGCAAGAATTCCTATATCAATATCAATAATTCTGTTTTATTTTCTTATAATTTAGACGATGATCTTCACCATATTTTAAATGGAAGCATATTTTGTGTCTCATTTTCCCTATTCTGAACATTGTCAATGTAATAATTGTTAAATTGAGTAAAAGAAAATACATGTGTTCATTGATGATGAAGTTGTTCAATTTAGCTGCAATTTTTATTTAAACGCAAAATGAAAAAAAATGTAACTTATATTTGTGGTTCAGATTTTATATATTTTATATATTTCTACTTTTAGAATTTTGTACCTACTGAGAAATAGTTTGAAACAATGAAAGGTTAACAGTAATATGTCTTTAAAACGAAAGTAGTCAAGGCCGAATTTAGCAAGTTTATAACTGGATTTATTACACATGGTTTTGGCATGTGGGTTGGGGAAGTACACTTTACATTACTTACTAAATATTATAACAAGGAAGTGTTACATAAAATAAATAATAATTACAAATAACAGCCTTTAAAAAATATAGCTTCAACTCCACCGTATTATTAACATCTATTAATAGTAGACACTTTTCTTTAGATTCAACAACCGTTAAATGCTTACAGAAATATGCAGACAAAACACAGAGAAATACTCACCTACTGCGAATAGTGAAACCGCTAACAAAAGCAACGTAAAAGAACATAACTTTCTCATGATAATTTCTTCGCTATTCGTTTTAACATTGTTTCATTTACGTACAATAAATAGTACGTTGTTTCTTGGTTTTTAACCACACCGACACATTAGAATTTACGTATAACCAAAATTGATTTTATTGTCACCTTCTGTGACAATAACACATGCACAACTCTTGTTACTATACTTTCATATTGTCCGAAACGAACTCTACGTCTACATTGATGCAGCTACCTCGACTATTGTCGTGTGAAGACAACTTTCTAAAGTATATTGAATTGATTTCCACGTGTGATTCAACACACGAATAGGAACTCAGGTGAGAGTCTTTCTAAATACTGTTTGGAGAAAAAGGAAAGTGAGTCAATTCGAAAATTTGAAATTTTCTGGGATTTTTTTTTCTGATTGTCAGATTTTATTCGAAAAGTGTCTATTAATTATGAGCTGACGTCTCATTATTTTTTACTCTTATACTCTTAATCTCCTAGATTATTTTCTTTTGGTTCGATG
>SMLS01068251.1:0-39179 GCA_004785975.1 Popillia japonica
GACGATTGATCTCAATATATTTTTTTTCCTGAACAGACCACCGTCTAAAAGCTCCTATTGGTTCATCTCCACACTCCGAAGAAGCCAAATAGATTGGTCTGGAATCATACCATTTAACTACAGCAGTTGTATTATTTTCTGTAACCAGCATGTCGTGGGAACCTCTTTCGGATGTTTTTACTTCTTTGTCAGTTTTGAAAGCAGTGATTGTGTTTGGGATACGGTTTTTCATCACGGCACCGGTTACATAAATTTTTCTTTTAAAAAGCGTGTCGGTTAACGTTTATGATGTGAAGTATCTATCATCAAAGGCAGACACTCCTATCGGCAAACTGTCTGTGAGTTTCAGTAACACTCTTCCCCCAACATCTAAGTTTTCTGGAGTAGGAACTAAACTAGATTCTGTAGATCGTCCTCTTCCTTCATATATAAAAAATCTAGCGGAATCCCTGTAGGTGTGGTCATAACAAAATTTGTGAGACCCACTGGATGTGGTTTCCCTCGAACGAATTGTCTCATTCGTACTTTTCCATGAAACGCGATCATTTGTTCATTCACTGAAACGTGATGGGTACGTCCGTTTTGTAAACAAGCGCTTTGTATAGCATCCAACATCAGTCTAATTTTCCAGAATCGATCATTTTCGTTAGCTTCTTTTGAAACATTATCGTCCTTCACCAGTTATAACCGTGTTCGAAGCAAGAAAAACCTAGTTCTAGACATGCTGTCTGAATTAATTGGAACTCTTGTATCCAATCTCCAAAACATTCTAATCCTGGGTAAGTTGTAAATACCAATAAGCATACAGCAAGCAAAGAAATTCTTTAGTTCACATGCACTGGTTTCTAAAGATTTTCCCGTCTTTGTTACTTCCTTCATGTTTGTGTACAAAGCCATCGATTCAAAAAAATTATCATCAAGATATCTAATAAAATAGTGAATCGGTTCTGGAATGCTATCTGGCGGTGAGGGATTCTGAACAGTAGGTTGGTACCTTTCACTTTGTGGTGGAATGTTGTTCTTTTCCATTTTCTTTTTTTTATATGTGGTTTTTGTTGATATGTGGTGTTAAAATTATGGATCTAAATGTTTAAAGAACCTGTGCGCTAGAAGCAAACTTTTTGTGATTGAAGGTTTATATGAACAGGTTGGAAACTTTCCAAATTAGAAGAATTATTATCTTTTTTTTTATAGAGGGGAAAATCTTCGAAAAGACTCCTACTCAGTTGTCATTCGCAAATTTTCACCGACTAAAAACCCCCCTTTGTGCTCTTGCACTCTACACCGGAATCCGCTGCCGCATTTCTTCAGTGCAGGGTGTGTCTAAGGCTACGGTCTTCTTCTGTCCTCTTCCTTTGTTTTTACTATATTTCCAAGGCAGTCAAGTAGCGTGCAGGTCGTTTCGTACATTTTCGATATCAAGTATCCTTCCCGGCTTTTCTTCGTATTCTCGTCTATTACGTGCCCATCTGTGACATTCGAATAGTGTATGGTGAGCGTCATCCACCATTCCGCAGTAGGGGCATTCATCCGAGTCCACCTGCCCTCGCTCATACAGGTATCGCCTGAAGCATCCATGGCCTGACAGCGCCTGTGTGGTAAAGTAATTGGCTTTGTTTTCAGGTCCTTCCAGAAGAATTATTATCTGCCAGTCCTTGATGTCATATAAATTCAGATATTGGAGATGACCTCATGATTTCAACCATTCATCTGTCGGCAAAGCAGTTTTTAGACAAATTGGGTTCTTTAGTAATCTGGGAGACTTCCCTCTCGAGTGGAAGTAATGAGAGACTTCAAGCTGAACCAGCATCCGTTTCTTTACTTAACACGACTTTGGTGTAATCAGTTTTTTTCGTTTTATCCAATTTCCTTATCTTAGCACTTATCTTTTGTGTTAGAAGAGTACAAAATTTCTTTGGATGATAAGGCTTTCGAAAGCTGGGCAGAGCCCGCACATTTTTTATATTTCCATAGATACTGTAATACCAAATCGCATTTTAAAAACAATTTTATTAAGTAAAGATGCAATTTTAGATAAGCGTTTAGCAATCTAGTCCAAATCAATAATACAAGGTAATAAATAAATTGTTATGTGTGTGCAGCGGTAGATATTTTTGTTCTTTTATGAAAATTATATCATTATGTAAATAAAACGGAATCCGCTCACTGTAAATAAAACATAAATTACGATAAAAATATCGTACTTAGAAGGAATTTATATGCCCCTGTATTAAGTAGATTGTATCGACACAATCCATAATGAAAATTGTACGAAGTTTTGCAAAGTTAATACTGAAACCAGACCGTGTAATTGGAAAAGAATTGATTTACAAATTGTTGGGAAACACGAAGCCATGCCTATTTATATTGCAGAATTTAATCTGATTGTGGTTTAATTTGCTATTTAATTTAATATTTGCACTAAAACAATCTCAAATATGTATAGTTATATTACATAAAATTTAGACTATTAAGAAGCTCATTAGTGCAAGCCACATCAAGCTGGCCAGTGCAATTTCCTTGTGCCCAAAGGCAATCTCCATCAGCGTAATGAACTTTAGCGAATGACGTCTTTAGTTAAATTTAGTATGTTAACAATCATAAGACATCTAACACGTTTCTAAAAAAAAATAAAAGGGAATAGATTGATTTCAACAGTTTTACTTTGTAGTAGACAATCATCAAAAACGCCTCACCATTTAATTTGCTATTCTCTTTCCCTTATTACCATACACTACATATATTACCATTCTCTTAAAAACGAAGTGTGTTTCGTTTGAATTCGCGAAGTACCTGGAAGCGATTGAGGATGTGGATCAATACAGGTTATTTTACAGATACCACCAGGAAGTTGGATTTTAAAGTTTAGATTTTGGTATTATTCGACGCAGAATAATTCCCTTTTTTCTCTAATGCAAAAACTAAATTAAGCTGTATACATATTTAGGAAACCCACATATGTACATATATTAAAACTGCTAAGATGACTAGCTGATTTTAAGTTCGTTGAGTACTAACGTTTTGAATCAAAGGTGACGTTCCATCACACAACAAGCGTATATGCAATGGCACATAGTCTATTTGAAAAATCTAGAAAGAATTTGACAAATCTTTCTGACGTTATTTGTTTCCCTTAGTTAACATAATTTTATCATACTTTTAGAAAATTTGAAGATGCCCAAACATTGTAATTCCTCCGAAAATTATTATTATCCTAAGGGGTAGGATTGTTGGCGCGATCTGATAATAGGGTTAAACTTACATATTCATTTGATAACCTCATCATACAAAGTCTGGAGAGAATTAGCACTAGAACGTTTGTTTTGACTAAAGTCCCATCATCTTCCTATTACATCTAGGTATATAGGCATGCGCGTGATCTGGCGGATTTGGCAACTTAAACTGACGGTATAGCAATGTGCACATCTTTGCTTTGCAACCTAATAGTTTGCTGCAGGTTACAGGCTAAGGATAGGTTTCTGAAATGATTCAAATAGAAGGTTCCATGATACTATACCGGTTCCGGCAGGCTTCTATGGTCACCCGATTTCCGATATTGCACGAGCTCGTGAAGTTACTGGGTGACTGTCGCGATATACTGCAGTGTCTATTCATTATAACTAACTGTAACTAACTATAACACATTATTTACCATACTTGCAAACGCTAAATATCCGTCCAAGATGCATATGATGATGAAGTGGCTGATAAAGGAACAGCCGCACATCTACGCGCCTATCTCCCAATTACTTGCCGCGCTTGTTCGTGCAATGTCGGGTGACAATAGGAGCCCGCCGGTACCTGTATATGTATGTAAGTGGCTAATCGCTTCACATGCTAAAAGAACACTGCCATTTTAGAACACAAATATTTCTGATTACTTCAATCCAGGTTGACTTTTCAGAACTACTTTGACCGAAATTCCAAAATAGTTGTTGCCTCATTTTTCTGTACTGATAATGTTTTTTTATTTGATTTAAGATTTTGAACTACTTTACTCTCTTTAGGTATATCCTGACGCTTTGACCCTATTGAAAGTAGTGTAAATGCAACTAAAGGAACTTGAGGTACAGCAAACTAAGGACCAATGGATGATTTCTTATAATGAACCGTTCCACGGAGTTCTAGTCATCACTTAAAACTCTAAATCATTAAGCTATAAATCTAAGTTACCTGGTTTAGCAGTTGGCTTGTACATATCTTCCGTCCTATTTCTCTCAATCTAGAGCCAGGATGTATAGAATCCTAGAAATTGCACAAGGCTGTGGTTCCTTCATTCTTGTGTCTCCATCGCTGTTGCATAAACTGCCATTGTAGTTAGAAGTGGGACCCTTATGCTTAAAATACCACAGTCTAAATGATTGAAAACAATTTATGGATTTTTTAGCTTTGCAAATTTCATTCTTCAAAAAATTACCTACTTCCACAATAAATGATCTCAATTTTACACGTTTTGCAAAGCAACTCCTAATAGGTGCTGGCTAATTTACTCGGCGTGGATAAAAATTCATCATGTATTCATTCAAGTCATCAATATGAACAAACGATCTCATAGAAATACCTTTAAGTAGTAAATGAATGAAATTCAGTTTGGGTTGACTTACAATACTTATTTTAGCCCATTCCTTCATATCCTCATCGTTATACTTAAGACCTTTTTTGAGCAAATGAAGGATTATATTGTGTTCCTTCTTTATGTCAAATCAAAACAAGTTTGTTATTTGGGTCCAAACTGAATTTTGGTTCGTTGAGAAACAAACCTTCACCACAGTTGTTATTATGCCAGTTAACATGCTCCTCAACCTACACTAAATGGTGTTTTTTATGCTTTGTCGTGCGTGGAACGCATGCTACTGGCTTTCTAGCATGGAGACCAATCTAATGAAGAAAGACTTACCAGGATCAACATTATGGTAGAAACAGCAAACTGTAAGAGCTAATCACCATGCTGTGGTGCTGTTGTTGTTGGTCGATTTTGTTCGTGTCTTCTTCTGGTCAACCTGATTCACATCTACTTGTTACTTTTCTTGAAACCTCATTTTTTTTGTAAAGTTAGATTGCTGGTGACATATTCATTAGTTAAGACCACTTTTTTATCCAAAATAAATAAATCACAATTTCTTTTGACAAGTAGTTTTTTTTTGTTTAAGTTTTGTTGTCGGACTTGATGTACTGATTAATTTGTGTCTAAAACTATTGATACATACTACAAAATTTTATTGAAATTCTATTTTCTATTACCGCAAAAATTCTTTTTAAATTAGATGTATCGAATTACGTTTATCAATAAAATAATGGAATTCAAGGTAAGGAAAGAATATAGAAAATTTTAAATCGCTAAGGGATCTTTCTTTTAAAATCTACCGTTCTGAAGAGCCTCCTTTGATGTCGATAACGAGCTTACACTGCTTTAAATCCAGCTTTATGAATTTCTTGCAGATGTTTGTATATATCTGCTTTGTGAGTAGTAGAATATTGCGTTTTCGTTTTATTATACTTTACTGCTGTGATTGAGGGTGACATAAATCTTGTAGTTTCATCTTACATCATTATAGAAACGTTGCAAGTTGTTAGTTTTAATACAATTCTATTTCACCTGATTTACTAATCTTTTTATTTTTAACAGATGGGACACGTAGAATTGGAGCTTGGTCAAGTAGAGCCCGCACATCTGCCCGCACCTTCGCCAATAGAGTATTTACTGCCATCTGCAACTGCACAAATACTGTAAAAAGTGCCGTTGTCAATCGAAATTAGGGTAGCCTCCTTAACATCGTACATATCCCCTAAGAATTGATCACAGATTGATTGAGTAATGTTATACGTAGTAGAGCTTCTTCTTCGTATCATTTATTATTTAAAACGTAACAACAAAATTATAAAAAAGACCTTCGTTTCGTATTAATTTGAGGTGTTGAATAAATAATGATGCAATAACGTATATGTATTTCGACTATGTAGTAGCTGTGATGGAAAAGTAATCAAATATGTAACGTAACGTAATAACTACATGCTACACTGCCTTTTGGGGGAAAATCGATTGTTTATCGCACAGTGAATAAATAAATTGTGGGGAATTGTATTAGTTATATATGAAATAGGAATGTTCCATTTTACGGTAAATGAATGAGAGATTTTGATTGTTTTAATAAAGGTTGGTTTTCTAGCAATTGTTAGTATAGTTACGGTCCTTTGTTTTAAAATATTGAAACTCAAACATTGGAAATTTATAGCTGATTTAGAATATAATGGAAGTACCATTTCGTCATGATTTCGATTTAATGTGGAGCGATTTTATTTTTATCTAAATTGTTTATTTGAATACAAGCCGACTTTCCAAAATTACTTTGATCGGGGTATTGGCATACATAGTTTCCCATACCAGCAAAAAAAGAATTGTCTCACTTTTCTACACCACCAGTGAGTTCAAAATTTTGCTTTACTTTGTTTTGACTTATTCTGACTTATGTTGTGTTATGCTAATCTGGCTTGGTCTAGATGAAACTAGACTGACTTAAGTCAATTAAGTTAGTACATTAAAAGATCAATGCCCACGTACTATGGTTTGTTTGTAAAGAATACTTTCACAGAGATCTATATCTGGTCAGACAGTTGGCTGCTTTTGACGCTGCTAAAGGTTGGTTCCTTTCCTCCCGTTGATCTCTGTGCCATCGTGAATAAAAGTGGCTCCTTCTTAAAAGACTACACTAAGTAGTTCATAGTTTCAGCATGCTTGTATATTTTGTATAGTAATGCATTTCATAGGAAATTGTAACAATACATGCTTTTTACAGTGGTGTCTAGAATTATTATGAGTTCATAATAGAATGCACTACAGTGATAGCTATGGTGCCCCAATACTAAATAGACTGGCAGTTATTGTTATAATTGCTAGAGTGATATGTGGAAGCATGTCATGAACTGATGGTGGATGGTGGTAATTTTCATTGAAATAGAATTGAAGAATAACTGGAACAATAAGATAGACGCATTCTGGGGTTATATAAAAGTAAAATATATAAGGTGGTGGAACTTCTTCATATCTAGCCTGCAAATTTATAGCGTATGCCTAGAATGTACCAATCTAGAACATCTGAGCAATTTTGTCACTTTTAGCCTAATGAAAATTGTCCTGAGAGGGGTGATTGGCAGAAGAACTGGGTATGTGTTAGGAAATTAGAGCCAAATATCTGAGAGCAATCTCCGAACGAAAACTACAATAGAACTGACATTTAAACAGCTTTGCTAAAAAAGAAAATTCCTTACTGTACATAGAAAAGCTGCTTGGGCAACATGAATTATACTAATTTAATAGTGAGTGAACAACTCAGACCTACAATATCAGAGGTGGAAATTTGGAAAACTATGGAACAGTATTCGTTATAAAGTTTGGATAACAGTTAGCTAAAGAGAAAACCATTTCGAAATTGTTACGCTAGTTAATATACGAATCCAATGGCTGGTCCTTACAATAAATAGCAAGTACCATATGAATTTTAGCAAACCAGTGGTTGTTCCCTTTAATAACATCTCCAATTATTACTTCAATTATTCCACTCTAATAGTCAAAACTGAACCATGTGTAGGTGAAACTTTCTCACTTAATTTTAAAATTAATTAGGAAAATATCTTGCAGACAAAACCACCTAAATAATTTTTTTTGGTAACTTAGTGAGGAATCTGAGAAAGCCATCTAAAACTTGAATAATGTTGGACTGATGATCCACTGAAGACAAGTATAAATGGAATCTGTTATTAGCCAAAGCTAACAAGAGAAAGAGCGCAAAGAATGAATCAATATGGAAGACAAAAGTTGAGATTGAGTAAGACTCTTACTACCAAAATGTCATATTGAACTCGTTTTGGGGGAATATACGTTCTTTTTGGTGGTTAGCATTAGCAATATTATTCAATCGTGATTGACCAATTAAGGCCTAGTTTAGGGAATTATCAAATTTAAATTTTTATTCTTTTAAATAAAATTTTTATCGTTTTGATAGCTGTCAATCTGAAAAACATTGTCGCAAATCTGTTAATGGACAAACGAGATTTTTTCTGGTACCCGTCACAATAATCTAGTAGCTGCAACACAGACTTTAAATGCTAAAATGCCCGATAACTTAATAGTTTGACAGCTGTCAGAAGGCGTTTGTTATACTCTTGTTTTTCCTACTTCTACATTTATTTACAACCGATCGATTGAAGGCTAATTACGATTGATGTTTTTATAACTTTGCGTACTATAAATATAAAGGACCGTAGCTATCGTGGTGTGACAAATCATAAATGTGTGATAATTATATTGATATTATTGTCAGTAAATCTATTGGTATATAAATAGCAATACACATAGTTACATAAAATATTAACTGTTACGTTTGTGTAAGCATCATTCGTTAATAGAAACTAATGCATATACTAAATATGTAGCTAATAACTGTAAGTTTACGTAGTTTTAGCAATTCCTCCGAATTCATCAACAAATTTATTTAAAGCATAACGTGTTACATACATCATTGCACTTTCGTTGAATCTATTAAGCTCGCTTATTAACTAGTTTAATGTAGATACACCCCAAGTACCTGTAGTTGCTTGGATGTCATTGTATCCTAAGGAAATTTATAGGTGCTTTTTCCGATAAGGAGTAATAATTATACAATAGTTAGCAGATAATATGTAAGCATATGTGTATTTTGAGGATTGTCTGTGATTTCCCGTAGTCTTAGACGTTTTGGAAAATTTATCGACCAAAGATTGTTAGTGATAATCTGTTGTAAAATGTGATTCCTGTTTTTATTAACGGTAAATGGGTAACTATAATTTATTGAAATTACGTCAATTATAAGTCATTTTAATTATATTAAGAGAAATATAATTCGTAAAATAAATGAAAAAACATGAAAAAGGTTGAAAGGTATACATATGTAGTATTGTCATAAGGTTTTATTCTCTTCAGTGTTTTCATAGAATGGGGTTACAGCAGAAACGGCATATTTATTTGTTTTGTTTTTCCAGGAGATAAAGAGAGTGGTATAACGGCGAA
This sequence comes from Popillia japonica, assembly GCA_004785975.1. Taxonomy (NCBI): domain Eukaryota; kingdom Metazoa; phylum Arthropoda; class Insecta; order Coleoptera; family Scarabaeidae; genus Popillia; species Popillia japonica. The sequence continues at coordinate 9,044 of SMLS01068251.1, forward strand.
AACAAATATTTGGGGCGTGAAATGTAATTTTAAATGTAAATTTTAATTTAGAGTACGTTCTAAAGTACTAAAAGAAAAACCCAGAGATATTCCGTGTATATATTTAAAATGCCAATTTGTATGCTAAAAGCAACCTGTGCAAACATGTTTCATTTCTAGAAAATAAAAGTTTTATGGGAAAATCAGGATTTACTTAACTATTCTTTGACAACATTGTGAGTAATTATAATTTTATGTATGTACTACATAAACGTGAAAGAGAATATAACAGATTTAGTTTTCAATAAAACGTATGTATACATACATATGTATGTGGTGTTTGTCTTCTGCAGTTGCGAATAATAAATATATTCTAGTTTCGTACTTTGGAGCTATTAACTTTGATTGTGCGCATTAGAATCAAAGTAAAATTTGCTGATTTACCATATATTTCTATAAAAACTAACAAATAATACGTTATGTATTATGTATGTAATATGTTTATGTCAGTCCATTGAGCAGAAGAGTATTCCCAGTGACATTGATTAAAACACAGAGCTACCTTATACTTTTTACACTGCCATCTCATCCTGGAATGGTATACATAGCATCTGTATAGATTAACATTTTTTTTTCTGGAAACTAATAAACCGATGTTTCTAATTTTTCTGTCGCTTTTGGTTGAGTATTGAAGGTCCTCTCTTAGGATACTTTTTGTAAATAAAAATACATCCTTTTCAGAAAAGGTGTTCTATAGATAGTTGATGCTATGAAGGAGTACAATTATTTGGTTTATTTATTTATTTTCCAAAAATCCTGAATCGAATTAATTCTTTTAGCTTTTCACTGTTAAAGTTGTCGCCAAGTACATATTAGAATGTTGATCAATTGTATTTCCTTCATCCATCAGTAAATCCATAGTTGGAAGTTTCAATACTATGTCAAACTCGTTAAGACAATATGTGACCTGTGATGTAGTTCGCTTCAGGGAAAATTTTAGTTCTGCCTTTTATAAAACATGTCTGAGTGTGTGATTCCAGCTCCGCCACATCAGCATTAGAGCATATTTATGGTGGTTGGCTGGTGCTTTGTGCCGCAAAAAGAAAATTTTGTGGTAACTGAGATACAAAACGTTCTTTTTGGCGAAGCTGGCGATATGCACCCAACATATCACACAAACGAGTTGTCCTTAGTAAACTCAATCATGTACATCTATACATGTATAAAGCTGTATATCTCATGCTTTAACAACAGTTTGATAACAAGTTTTACAGTTTCAGTGCTACAAAAAAAACACAAATACTGCCATAAAATGTTCAGTAGTTAGTAACCATTTGCAGCAAAACACAAAAACTCTGCTTTAACGACCCTCCACTTAGTTGGGTCCATCGTAATTCTAAAAATGTTGCCAGATTAGCAGAATATTTAGAAATAAACCTCCAAATGTAGGATGGTGATGACAAACACTCTTCTATTTAACATCCTCCACTTACAGAGATAGAGTTGGGAGTTTGGTCCATGATAACTTTAAAAATGTTGCCAGATTAGCAGAACATTTAGAAATGAACTTCGAACTGTAGGATAGTTATGACAAACACTCTGCTATTCAACATCCTCCACATAGAGATATAGAGTTGAGAGTTGGGTCCATCATAACTTTAAAAATGTTGCCAGATTAGCAGAACATTTAGAAATGAACTTCCAACTGTAGGATGGTTATAACAAACGCTCTGCTATTTATAATGAGGGTTTCCGGGTGTTGACCGTGTCATGATTAGGAAAATATATACAGTACAAAATAATAATAAAATGCACAAGATATACAATAAACTCGACGTTTCGCCACTAATGTAAGCAGCTTCTTCAGGAGCAAAAGAGGCTAACTGTGTGGGTACCAGAAGGTCACGGTAACTCGACGTGTAAACCACGCTAGAGGCGAAAACCTTCTGGTAGGTGAGGGGCGTCAGAAGGCCACGGTAACTCGACGTGTCAATCACGCTAGAGGCGAAAACCTCTGGTATTTAACATCCTCCACATAGAGGTATAGAGTTGAGAGTTGCTGTGTTAACTTTAAAAATGTTGCCAGATTCGCAGAACATTTAGAAATAAACTTCCAACTGTAGGATGGATATGACAAACACTYTACTATTCAACATCCTCCACATAGAGATATAGAGTTGGGTATTGGGTTCATAATATCCTTGAAAATGTTGCCAGATGCGCAGAACATTTAGAAATGAACTTCCAACTGTAGGATGGTGATGATCAACTTTTTTAAATAAAAGTTATTAATGCTATCAAAACTAATATTTATCCTAAGCTAGAGTTTCTTCGTTTGGTTCTGAGCGTATTATTGGAGACATTTTGAAGTTACCTCCAAAGAAAACTATAACAATCTTAGCTAATTATTTCGACGCCTCATCTAAATTGAGGTGAGATCTTCACAATTAGATAAAGTTTACTCCCCATTTTTTCTTAAAGTTGAACAGGATGTTTGCATTATTTTCTGAAGCTTTTAGGTCCTACCTCCCACAAAGGTACTTTAGAATTAAACAGGAGGAAGTTTATTATAAAAGAAAAATTTGTTGCTTTTAAGTCGACAGCATAGAATAAAGAGGATTATCTGAGTTTACTACATACATCAGTCATTAATAAATACACAGCTCCAGAGAATATCACAGCAATTATAATCACCCATTCAAACCACAGATCTCTTGCACGTTTAAGTGATCTTTATAAACACCAAGAGATGTGGTGTACCGGAATGTACATACAGCAGACGATAATTTGCATACATAATAATGTTCAAATCTCACATCCTGATTGAATTAATTTTGTGAGCATAAATCAAGATGGGAGATCTCGCTGGTAGATAATGTTAAATAATCGTTGATTTAGATTAAAATTTATTTTGATAGCTCACAAATTATACATATTATTTCAATTCTTGAAAATCGTATTTTAATTATAAATCATTACATCTTATATCCACCAGAAGACAAACTTCATATCTCGCGAGCATTGAAGACATCGATCTGTATTTAAATTTAAACGGGCAACCAATACTCAGTGAAACAACATACATACATACATCTATATATAGGTCATAGAAATAATATGATAATTGCAAGAAAATCTTTTGTGTATATTATACATTAAATAATAATAAGTCCATTTCACATCATGCATTTAAACCATTTTCTTAAATTCATGTTATATACAGGTCTGCAGTTAAGATGCGTTGACTTATTATACACAGTTTGAGTTAACTATTTCTATAGCTATTGATTGAACCTGAGTTATCAGAGGTGAAATGCTTACGTGGGGAAATGCCAGGATTATTTGTGAAGTTTAGTGTAGAATTGGGTCAAGCTGAAGTACCCTAATTCTATCTTGATGTAATAGGAAATCGTGAACTCGGAGTAAGGAATATCCTCTACTGCTTGGCCTTTATAAAGGTTAATAGCTAGGTATATATTGCAGAATATTCATACTTTTTTATTATACAACGTTATTGTCGAGCTCACAATGTCGGCTTCTTAATAAGTGAAAGATATAGGCATCGAATTCCTGTTATTAGCAACAGTACTATTTCAATATGTTCTAGTTTTGTTCTCGGTTACAGATAAATGTCCTTCATTTGTTCAATAATATCTATTACTTGTGTTTAGGCTAGTTTAATGTGTGTAGGTGTAACACATATTTGTTGGTTCTAGGGGAAATTTGAATAACTTTAAATCAGCAGTTGTGATAAGACTTTAGAGTAAATTTCTACAAATGTATTCTAAAGCTATTAGTATAAGTAAACTAAATTGTCATTTCGAATTTTACAAGCGGTATGTAGATGATTGCATATGTTGCATACCGTTAGGTAAAATTGATCATGTTATATACACATTTAATTCCTATCATGACAGATTAAAATTTACGTTTGAAAAAGAAAATCAAAAATCTATACATTTTTTAAATGTTAAAATAATACATAATATCACGAACATAAAAACGAATTGGTACATAAAAGACACTAGTAGTAACAGACACCTTAACTAAGAGAATTTAAGCAAAGTTAGATCAATTTTGGACAAAAATAGTTATTCAAAAGAATTTTACGAGAAACTAATAAAAAAAAACGAATACATAAAATATACAACACAGGCAATAAACAAAATAGTAAAATATATCACACAATTCCATACATTAACGACTTAGTGACAAAATAAAATACGAATTTAAAAAGTTAGATATAAACATTACATTTACACTAAACAATAATCAAAAGATCAATCAATGATCAAAAGATAATCAAAGTAATGTCGTATATAAATTAGAGTGCAAAGACTGTAATAAATGTTACGTAGGGCAAACTAGACAGTATTTAAAAAACGACTGTAACCAATACATTGTAACGCATAACATAACCGTGGAAACTGCTTTGTCTAAGCATTCTAAAGAATTACGACATAACTTTGATTTTGAAAATGTTAGTATTTTAAAAAAAGAAAATAGTTATAAAAAAGGATTAATATATGAAATGATATATTTACCTTAAAAAAGAAAATAACACGGTCAATTTTAGAACACATATAGAAAATTTAAGTATTATTTATAATAATTTAATCACCTAATCACGCCTGAATTTTATAAAATTAAGCTCTTGACTAGGATTTTTTGCCATGTTTTTCCCTAGTCCTTGAGCAGAATTGTTAGAGCTTGACAAAAAATACATTGATATAATTAATATATTATGATTACAAATTTACATTTCAAAATATCGTAAATGGTCCACTATATTGTAAACATAATCCTATATATCACTGAATTTCTTTGTCTGTAGATAATTTTGTTGATAGGCATGGCTAGTTATTTATTTACAATTTGACACGAAATAAATGTCAATTTTATTCCACTGACGAAGTTGTAACGAAACCCAGATTATATTGTAAAGGTTTTGGAATAAATTTGATCTTTGTTCGAATTGGAGTGACCTCAAAAAGTGGGAAAACTATCAGGAAAATAAGATAATCTAAAGCTATTGCGAATGCAAAATAAAGACAGTGAGCCTTGTTTATTGAATATATACTGGTAGATTGATTTATGTACCGATATATACTCAGTGACATTAGAAGTGTTACACCCAGAAGGCATTATTTGTTTAGCTTGATTTCTTGGCAATGTGATCAGAAATGAACCGTTAACTTTTGCAAGAAGCCGAGTACACTCCTGTACACGTTTAACATACACAAAAGGTTGTAGTCATACACATTATACTATTCGCATTTGGTAATCTTAAAGTCTTGACCCGGATTGTGTTTCATGGCTACGTTGTGTAAATCATTAATTTATATCTAGCATTGAACAATCTTTCAATGCATCTATTATGAATCTTGATTAAATACAGTCTTTTACAGAAGAATGGTAGATACCATCGATCAATACATATCTTTACCAGATCAGGGAAACTGATTACAGCTTGAATATATCACTAAACTTCACATAATATCCTATATAATAATTTAACTTATTTGGCAGTCAATAGATGTATTACGACATATACGACAATCAAAAGACTCTTTTGGGTAACAGATAAAAGTTTATATTCAAGTACCTACATATGTATTTTTAAATACGTAACGTTTCAAATTTATTTTTAGATTTTTAATTTTAATATATAAAAGATAACATACATATATACGTTCGTATTCGTAAATGTTGTGTTTAAATGTACCTAAATACCATCCTTGTAAATTCTTCTCCATAAACCTGTAAAACTAAAGATAAGAATGTATTAAAAATAACTCATCTGTGTCTTAATATTTAAACAATGTTTTTACCAGGTAGAGCAATACTTTTCGATGTATTTAAAATGTGATGTACTACAAGAAGATATTCCTTCTATATAAATGAATTTGTGCTATATGAAGTCGAATAATAAATGATTTATAAATGTTATATTGTTATTTTCTTTTATTTCGCAAAAAAGGGTTATATCGAGTGCTCTATCTCTTAGTACACACACAAGGGATTAGGGGTTAGAGGACAACTTACAATCATTGACAAGACCAATATTAACGAGCTGATTCGCATTGCAAGGAACAGGATGCCTACATGATACAATTTTGATCAACTCCACAAAGTGGTAAACAAAACTCCAAACATGAACCTAAATTTGGCTCACGGACGGCTCAAGAATAGCAGTAGTGGGGACTGGCACTGAGGCCAGTGGGCCTAACTACCACCTCAAGGTGTTTATGTGACCGTACTCCAACGTATGTATTTTAAGCGGGGATTTCTGCTGTTGCACGAAGGTATATACAATTTAAAGCGAATTTAAGTGAACGAAAAGGTAGATCAGCTCGCCAAAGAAGCAGCAAAATGCTTTTTATTGGAGCTGATCTATGTTGTGGCCTGCAAAAGAGTTACCTGAAACATACAATTAATAAATTGGAGGACGAGAGAAAGGACTCCCACTAGCAGAACCCGCAAATCTTTTGCAACACACAGGGCTCGGAAAGGTAGATATCATATCTGCCATCTGTGCCAAGAAGATATAGAGACGTCAGAATACATTTTGTGCGAATGTGTTGCTGTCAGTCGTACTTGACATCAATACTTCAATAGGCCGTTTCTAACGTCTTCTGAAATCCAGGATAAAAATTCTACATTAATTTTAATGTCCATTAAAAGCCTTTAACTAGTCTAACACCTAGAAGGGCAATGTTAGTACCACGGTTTTACAATGGAACCTTATCTTAAACAATGGTCATTTAGAAAGCTCGTAATCATGAGTAAAAGTACATAACTTTATGCTTAATTTATTGGTTCCAATACGGTAATTATAAACATTAAGAATCACGGAAGTTATCGAGTTTACTCTTGTAATTAGGTTTTATAGTTAATACGATGGTTTGAAAATGCTTTGTTATACAAATCTTCTTTAGTATTGGTTTTTAACTTTTTTTCAAAATCGTATTTGAGTGTAGAATCATTGGAGAGACATTTCTTTGCCACTCTCCTATACGAGCAATTTGTAGTTCTCCAATTGTTATAATACATAAAAATTAATAAGACGTATGATTTGTGCAGAAATAGCATAGAGTAGTCCAAGCTATGAAATAATTCTTGTGGAAAATTTCCCCACTCTTGACAAAACTGAGATACCTACAATTGTATACTGGACCGAGCTCTGACTGTTGATTTCGAAAAATCTTGGGTAATATCTTGCCACTCCCCTAAATGGGCAATTTGACGTTCTCCAGTTGTTGCAATATATAAAAAATAATAAGACGTATGATTTGTTCAGAAATAGCATAGAGTATTCCAAATTATTATAATTCTTGGGGAAAGTTTCCTCACTCTTCTTCCCACTCTTGACAAAGCTGAGATGCAACTGTATCCTGGACCGAGCACTGGCTGTTGATTTGGAAGCATGTTGGGGAATGGCCCTACATGAGCAATTTTAAATTCTCCAATTGTTGAAATATTTAGAAATAAATAAGACGTATGATTTGTTCAGAAATAGCATAGAGTATTCCAAATTATCAAATAATTCTCAGGAAATATTTTCTCACTCTTCTTGCCACTCTTGACAAAACTGAGATAGAACTGTATCCCGGACCGAGCCCTGACTGTCGATTTGGAAGAAACTTGGGTAATGTCTTGCCATTCCTCTACATGAGCAATTTGTGATTCTCTAGTTGTTGCAATGTATAAAAAAAGACGTGTGATTTGTTCAGAAATTGCATAGATAATCCAAATTATCAAATAATTCTTGGGGAAAATTTCTTCGTTCTTTCTTTCTAAATTCTAAACAAAATCGAGCTTGATATGTTCATTGATACTTCTTCCGGTCTATAATACTTTGCTGCCACCGTTACACAGAAGTCTTTCCTTAATATATGAAGACTTATTTCAACTTCTTGGTTCATGCCAAAGCAAAACACGACTTTTATCACAGAGCATACTGAATCTTGACTCGTCACTAAAGAAAACTAGACCCCAGTGCTTCTTACCCCAATTGGTGCTTCGCTGCCCATATCATACGTCCTCTTTTATTCTCTGCGGATAGTATAACGCATTGGCTTCAGACACAAAAACCCAAAAAAATGATTTATTATTGTTTGTTGTTGTTGTTTCTGGTCGATCTGACCCTAGTCTTTTTCTAACAATTATCTGATTAGAGCTGATGCTAGAGCTAGGAAATTATACTTCAAATTATTGGGCAAACTTGATGTGCTTGAACATATTTCATCTGACCTACAGTTCTCCAACCGTTTGATTCTGGTAAAGAACCATCATTCTATTGTTACTTTTATCATGTTTAGGAAATATCTGCTGGTTTATTTTTTAATAGAGTAATAACAGAATATCGTTATATAACTTTAAGTAGGTACTACATATTTCTATTTTATTTATATTTTCTTATATCCCACCGAAAAAAAACTAATTAAGATTATCGTTAAGTCATTTCTCCAATTCATTCCAAAATATTTATAGAATACACTATTAATTTGTTGAATAAAATTACGAAAGTTTAACCAAAACAATGAATCAAAGTATTATAGATCCGGTTACTTGTTTGTGTAATAATATTTATTAAATTGCATGATAATCACGATGAAATATTTCAAAAGACTTCCGTCTACGACATCACTGGACTTTAAACACTATAAAAATTCCTATCAATTCATTATATGAAAGAATTTATTTAACAATTGTGTATTTTTAGCGTGGATCGTGTGTGTTATAAATCTGTTACCGCAGTTAAATTATTGCTTCCTCAGTACTTACGCATACGTGAAATACGCACAATGAACGTTTCTCGGTTTATGAGAGTGTTGACGCAAATAAATAGTAACGAAATAATTTTATCTAGAAAAAGTAATTTATTCAAAATTACTCGGAGATGGTTCGGAATACGAGCAGCAGTCAGTGATGATAACGAAAGTTTAGAGGTGAAATATCAAAAAAGAACCGATAAATTTCCTTTAGTATGGCTCCGTGATAATTGCACTTGCGAAAACTGTTTTCACAAATCCTCCCAATCTAGGATTATTAATTGGAAAGAGTTCGATATAAATATTAAGGTGAATAGTGTTGAGGTAGGTTCAAATATTAAAATAAAATCTCGTCTTCATCAGAATAATTCAGGCTAAAGATGATAATAACATCGAAATAAACTGGAATGACAATCATAAATCGGTTTATTCGTGGGATTGGCTGGAGAAACGTAGTTTCTCTGAAGCAGGTCAAGAAAAATTCTTGAAAGATGTTTACATGCCTACTAAGAAATTGTGGAGTAAAAATGAATTTTTTGATATTTTGAGGAGTTACGAATATAAGGACATTATAAACGAGTAAGTGTTTTATTATTATTTAACGTGGTAGAGATATAAATTATTGATTTCCTGTGAGAATAGTTAGGCATAATGTGCTTTTAATGTAGAAAAACATTTAGCTATGTGACAAGTTAATTGTTTAGATACATATATGTATGTATATATAGCCTTCGAGCTAAAATAGATCGGTTGACGTTCCTGAAGATAAAATTATTATTACTTTGTCATACTTTCCAATATTTACACTAGTAATTCTGTAGTTGTTTATTATTGTATGTGTATCTTGGTTTGCTTATGTACTATAAATAACCCTTATAAAATTCCTTTCTGGCGAATATCTGACTCCGCTTTTTCCTTTTATCGTCCATAATTTTGTTATAATGTGGCGAAAATTAAGTAAATAACACATTTGTTTGTATACTCAGTGGCATTAGAAGTGTTACACTCAGAAGGAATCATTTGTTTAACTTGACTTTTTGGCAATGTGATAGTTTCACATCAGAAGTGAAATAGAATCGAACAGAATTTTTTGGATAACAATTCTTATAGGTTTAGGTAGATGACAAAACTTTCCTCCAAGAGATACATACTTAAAATATTATCCATTTTTGCATGAGGTAAAGTCGTTAGTTAGGTTTAATTTACTCTGGGTAGTCATTTGGCTCGACGAGGTTTTTTCAAAGAATGATCATCTCTCCATGATCATACTGGCCTTCAATGATTTTCTGACAGGCCAGTATTCTCTAGGGGTGTTGATCCCTTGTTAGAGCAATTTACTGCTAAAAACATGCAAAGTTAGTGAGATCGCTTTGCTGGATATCATAGAGCATGCCCTGGGCCTTCTAAATCGCCATATATTACCACACCATGGATCAAATTAGTTATTCTCCAGACCTATTACGGTTTGAAACGCGAAAATAAAGAAAGAAAAGTGACACAGAAAAGTCTAAAAGCATTTTTACACAAAAATTGGTACTGATTTTCAGTGTACTGTGCCAAAGAGAAAGTATCTCAAAATTATTGGTTGCTTTCTATAACAACAATAAAACCTCAAATTGTTCCAAAGATGTTACAAAAAACAAAAATTACAACCAGAGAACCTGAAAGAAAAAACTTGAAAAAAGAAGATCTAAAGAATTCCAATCCAGCAAATTAGGACAGTGTTTAAAGTCGTACAAATTTACTACTGAAAATTAGCTTGATTATTTCAAAAATCGAATAGGTCTGCTCATCACTGAAAAAGCTGGAAGACCTACATGGCCAACATACATAAATGACACCAAGAAAAGTATTTTCGCATTAAAAATTTGGGTGTACCACTGCAGACATTTAGTCAACAAAAGAAGGGTGAAATGTTACTGGATTAATGTAAATTATTTAAGATCTTGTGACTGTTTTAAAGTAACATACGAAACGTTGTGATTCAATTAGAAAGTTTAGCTTTCGAAACAGATTCCACCAACCAAAAGATATTGTCGTTACAAGATCGTCATGCCGCTTTGAGTGGAATTAGTTGTTTCCTACACAAACATAAGAACTGACTAAGAAAATTCCCAAAGAATTTATTTGTTGGTTTCAACGAAGGAGTATTAAATAAAATATATTTGCAAGTATTAAAGGACTTAAACAATATAATGCTAGGCAGTTATTCATTGACGGCAAAGATATTCTTTAAATACAACTTCAGACGTCGGTTTTCCGGGCCAATTGGAGCCATTATTCTAATTTGCTATAATAATATTCTCAGGAAAAATGTGCTCTCTGGCATAAATTTTGAGAAATTAGATTAGGCAACAAATTCTCTTATTGTTAGTTCTTTTTTTTTCTTTAGTGATTATGTAGGTACAGTTGTACTTTCTCTTACAGTCGCAATAATAAGAATAAAAGCAAATTTTATCTGCCACGTTAACGTCTGACAGTTCTTTCTGGCTATTACAATACAGAGCTTCCATTCTTGAAGTCTAGATCCTAGTATTTTGTGCTTGAATTGTTGACAAATTCAGATCTCGAATCAGGTCATTTAATTTTCACTGATTTATTGAGTGAGGTCCGTCCTGTAGGGAAGGCAAATATTCATCATCGCTTGTCAGTAATAACTGGGACATTTCTTCCTTTGCATCTGTAATGATAGCAAAGCTTCTGAATGGGGTACTGGACGAGTAACAGTGGACACACTAGCATAAATAATTTTGTTCTTATTTCTTTTTTTTTTGGAGAACCTCAAAGTTTTCGTGCGTTTGACCATTCTCTCGAGCAACTTGAGTACTGAGTACTTTTTGAAAAAGCTGTTTATAAAATTATGTCAAAATCCTCATGCGATAAATGGAAAATTAGTTTCAGAATCTGCACGGAAAACGATATAAACTACCCCTAATGGTGTATGATAAAAACAAATTGTGCTGGACAGTGTTAGATAGTGTCCCACTATCAGTAAAACCTAAAAGCGATACACAAATTTTAGTTGAAGTACCTAATTTATTTTCTTCAGAATGATGAAGTCATAAAACTTTAGAAGCTCAAATTATCTATAAATATTTTCAAAATTATCATGCCTTTTCTACTGATATTTTTTCCTGTTCTCTAGCTTTGCTAAATTTGCATCTCAAGCCCAAAAAGACTGGGCTTAAAATTATATACATAATCATTCAACATAATTTTTTTTTAGGGATGAAGCTCTTTACAATTGGTTAAAAGATCTAGCAGTTTACGGAGTAAGCCTGATTAAAAATGCATTCGAAAATGAAAAGGAATGTCAAAAAATTTCAGAAAGGGTAGCATTCGTTAAGAAAACACATTATGGGTAAGTTTTGTACCTGACATCAAGATATCCTGCAATAATATACATGGACATGTTTATTAGCGAATCATTCTATGTAGTTGCGAAAGAAGGAACAAATAACGTTGCATACTTATCAAACCCCCTGCAGTTACATACGGATCTTCCCTATTACCATTACAAACCTGGAGTAAGTGTTTCACAACCAGAACACAATATTATAATGATAATATAACTAATTTTAGGTGATATTATTGCATTGCATTGTTCAAAATAAAGGAAAAGGCGGAGGAAATCTTTTAACCGATGCTTTTTATGTAGCTGAAAACTTAAGAAATAAAAATAAAGATGTTTTTGATGTTTTAGCTTCTATTGATGTAAATTGGTTGGATATAGGTGAAGAAGATGGAGTACCATTTCATAAAATCCATCGTGATCCAATAATAGCGTAAATAGCAAATGATACGATTGGAAATGTCTGTATAGTGATTATAATAATTTTGTAGTTTGGACAGCCATGGAAATATACGCACGATTCGTCACTCGATTCCTCAAAGAGATTCATATTTTACAGTCAACATTGAAGATGTTAAACCATGGTATAAAGCATTAAAAGTATTCGTTGATGAGATTTATTCGAATGCTGCGCATTTCAAAACACAACCAGGTAAAAAGATTTAATCATTATATTAAAAATTTAATATTTGTTTTTCAGGAGATATTCTTGCTGTGGATAACACTAGATTAGTTCATGGCCGTTTAGGATATCAAGATACAAAGGACGTAAAAAGATTATTGGTAGGAAATTACCTCGATTGGGATGAAATTCATTCGAAATTAAGAGTTTTGGGAAAACGTTTTGCAAAGGCATCTTGATTATTTAATACCATCAGTTGTTTTTTACGTCTAAAAGCAACAATACTCTTATTATTATGAAATAAATATATTTTTATAAAAATTTATCGCTGTTTAAATCCTAACAAATTTTCAGACTAGTTTTTTACAATAACATTTGGTTACTTTTTAAAAATTAAATGCATGATATCAAGTAAATTAAACATTATTCTTATTTATTTATTATACAAAGTGTTCAATTCGAAGTGCACCGTGTTGGCAACACAAAAATCCCTGTTTCGAAAAAAATAATTCATTGATATTTTTAATGAAGGTTTACATTAACCCTGTCATATTTAGTATCCATTGCGATTATTGTAACTGCATTACAATATATTCATCAGATTTGACTCCTCTACGTTTCTTCCTGTTCAGAAGCATAGCAATCAGATGAGCTGCAATTACACATGGCATGCAAAATAATACAGAACAAATGCTGCGGAATGTGTTCGATAATGTGAGAAGACGAATACATTTATCTTTGCAACAAAATGATGGGCATTTCCAACATTTTTCCTGTTTTTAGTTCTTATCTAACTTATATTCGAAAGTTTAAAACTTTATAAAAATAAATTTCTTATACTATTTTCAGCTTCTAAGTTCAATAATTATATCATTAAAGTATTTATCTCGAATCTTTCTTAAGCATGCAATGCATCATTTGCTACAAGTAAGATTGTATTGATGTATTAAGTCAGTAAATTTAATGATAATCAGTATTTGGTTTATCATTCAAGTTATCAATTCAGTGATGGAATGGCCTAATACAATACATGAAACTTAATTATAATGTTCATAAACACAAACTATCCTAAAATAACTTTTCCATAATATCAATTTTTGCAACTAAACATAAGAATGAAGTTACCCAGTCAAGATAGGCAATATTACAGTCTTACCAAATTAAATCTGGGGTTGCCAATCTGGTGCACTTGTCCTGGGACACACTGTATATTATGTTTATACTTATTTGTTGTTGTTTGACATAACGTTATTAAGTCAAACATGAAGAAAATATGGCTTCTTACTCAGTTTTTTTCTTAATATAGGAACGTAAGCCGAGGGCTACATACATTTTTCGATTTGCATTTAATTACCAAGAGACTATACTGTCTCTACATTTATATGTAGAGACTACTTATGTAGGATTTCGAGTGGTCCTAATTAAATAATAAATAATACCGCATATATTCAGATATTATTATACTCAATAAATCTATATTTCTTGACCAAAGTACCACATGATAGTAGTAGGTATGTTAAATCAGCAAGGATATGATAATTGTTACATATAAAATACATAGTATAATACATCTTAATCATTTTTATATACAATTTATAAAATAATCTAAAACAATCTCATCCATTATCTATTTATAATATTAATTAGGAATCAAATAATATTCTACAAATGTTATAATAACAATCTACATTTCGTCCACACCAATTAATAATAGATTCACTATAGGGTTTGTACAATTTTAATTCGTTTGGACATGTGTCTGTGTTTAGAATGGAATTACTCAACACAACAACACAAGTACTATTATTATTATTTGAGTTTACATTTGATAAAGTACATTCAAATATAGTATTTTGAAACTCTTTGTGCATTATAGTCACTTCTAAACATATCATGTCCTTGAAGTGATTTTTATTTAAATACAACTCATGCTTCCATATTGAAATACTAGCTTCGTTATGTTTCAAGCATCTTTGTAATTGTTTTGCTAGTCCATTTTTCTTGTATCTTTTTCTTCTTGGTGGTTTTTGGTACAAAAAGACAGATGATGTCAATAAGGAAGTGGCTGTAATATCAGCGCTCGAATTTGATAGTAAATCCGGTTTATTTTGTGTTGCATTTTGGCTAATTAATATAGGTGAATCTCTTGAACTTGAATATTGTGAAATTATTACTTGCTGAGTATTCGGAGAAGTATTTTGTGTTTCCACATGATTAATGTCTATATCTTCTTTGTGAAATTGAGAAAGTATAATACTTGAATCTTGTGTTATATTATGTAATTCATCATCAGAGCTGTTATAAGCTTTGCTTAATGATTCTATTTTACTATAGGTAGTAATATTAGTAAGTTGGCTTATTGATATTGAATCTTCTGTTTCAGAACTATCAGAAGAAGAATACATGGATATATTGAGATGATTTCCATGATTATGTTCAGTTTGATGTCTAATAAATGTTCTAAATTTATTTCTAAAGTCTGTAGAATTGACACGTTTCTTCCACCTTCTTGCTTTAAAATGTTTACCTATTATTGGCGATTTATCTAGTTCGTTGTCATCTCTAGAATTTAATGTTGGTGATAGTTCTTCTGGTACATTTTTACCAATGATGGGCGACAGATCGGAATTATAATCATATTTAGTAGGGGTTATTTCACCTCTTTTAGAGTTAATCTTAGTCGTCTTAAGTTTCTTTCTATTTCTATTGAAGTACGAACCAACTTTGCTGTCAGCATCTGAACTGGAACTGCTCCATGAAATATCGATGTCGTTCGTTTTCGTTCTATTCAGTACCTTTAAGGAGCTAGGTTTTGGCCAGTGCTTTTTCCTAATCATGTCGTTTTAATATTTCGTAATGTAATAATTATATCACTTAAAAAGCATTTTAAAAAGTCTAATACAGAACAAAATTAATTGAGGTTATAAAACAAACGAAATTTGATGGATGTAAAAGAAACAGGATAGCCAATCGGATGCCTATGCATATTGAATGTACCTGTAGTACTACCAACATCGTATCCCTAAATGTCTAGGACGCAATGTGGTGTAGTGTTTGTTGCATACAATTAGGCGCAATTAATCCCATACCCATAATATGCATTGTATAATTAAGTTTCAGACTTTATACAGAATATTCAGAATTTAAAAACCAGACAGAACTAAAATATATCTTGTACGATTTGCACGAAAATGTTCCTAAAAAGATTCAGAGCATTCTTAAGTAACATGAGCTCGAGGTGTAATCTGTGGTCAGATCTTAGCATAAACATCCCTATTTAATTAATTTTTATATTCTACAGTTACCCGTACTGAATTACATACGTGCCTCATTTTGTTACGTCAATTTGTCAATGTTCCCAACTAAACTTTTAATGTTATGCTGTTATGTAGTAGTTTTTCTACGAAAGAAAGAATGATAGATAATGAATGAAAATAAAACGAATTGCTCCATAATTTGATTTATTAAAAGATATTTACAGACATAAATACGAATAACTAATTTCATTACCGGTTGAAATTAGATACTGTACATCTAATCATAAACGTAACTGCTTTTCTAAATCTTAAATGAGATACAAACAAGATTATTTTGGTGAAAATGTATTTTTGTTTCGGGGGACAAGTAAGAAGTACAAAATATACTGTTCATTCTTTTTTAAGCATCTACAAAGCAAACTCACTTCCATAAGCTGCTTTAATTGTTGATAATAAAAATTGTAAGAGACCAACGCCATTTTCATGCAATAATCTTGTTCGTTTATACTTTTTCTGGTGACCACCAACCATTGCTTTCTGAAAAATTGCTGATAGTTACCAAATATTCCATATACATAGTATTTGTAACATTTCCAATCGGAATAAGTGATGTATAGCTTTATTGATATCGCTTAGAATCCTGAATGTAAGGATGTAAATGTTGATATGGATGGGGTATACCACAGTTGTAAAAGTTGAGCATATCTGTGTACGCCAGATGATGAGATTCCGTCTTGGTGCTGAGATTTTCTGGTCTGGAATTTTGCTGATTTCTTAAAGATCCTTCAAGATGGCTCCCATACGCCATATTGAATAAAGCCTCAGGATCACATACAAATTTATAAACATATCTTTCACCTATAGGTAAAAGCAAAATTTATATCTTTATATGGAAAAAGATCATTCTAGATCTAGTTTTACCTGCTACTTTCTGCATAATTCCTTTTTCATAATAATATCTGAGTGATCGGCTTAATTTGTCGTAATTCATTGCTGGCCTATTCTTTTGGGCTCCCCATCGTCTAGCAACCTAAAAATTATATTAAGTAATAAAGAGTTTCATTATCCTGGTTGTTTTACCTCTTCTGGCTCGATTAGTTTAAATTCCATTCCCCTGCCAGTCCACGCGATACACCCTGCACTGGCGTCTGGAGCATCGAGCAGAGCTACTAGAAATTGCCATAATTGTAAAGAACCTCTTCTTCCTGTGTTTTGCACGTTGGCGGTCTGACGAGTTTCAGTATTTTCACGGGATTTATCGTAAGTAGTTTTGTCTGTGAAGAATATATTGAGAAAGACCTCTTGCGTACATGTTGGCTTTGGATGTATACCTGTATTGTTGGAATTTTGGTGTTTCCATGGCGTTTTTGTTGGATTTGTGGATGATTTGTTTTTTTCGTAACCATATCGATAATGCTCTATAAAAAATACGCACATTAAAACTTGGTATCTTACGACGAATATAGTTCTGGAAATTAAATGAATAAAGGAATTTTCACTATTCAGAATTTGGGTATGGTATTCATCTGCTTTCTACGGTTTCTTATTAAGAGCGGCCTTAGAGTGCCTAGGACGGCACTTAAAACACGTGTTTGTCCAGAATTACTTTTGGATATGTGCAGAAACATCTGCGTGTGGGGGATGGAAGGTCCAACAACTAGTGCTGATAAGCAGAGGCAAGGACGACCCGATCATAGATTCCGCAAAATGGTCGCCATGTATGCTGGATACATCTGGAAACCTACTGGAAACACTAATCAAGCCACGACTGGAGCGTAGCATTAACAACGGCATGGAACAGCTGGTGGAAATCTTCGAAATTGCTCAATCAAGAAATCGTTAGTCGTAGTCAAAACTTTAGCTCAGCAAGGTGGGGCGTCAATTTAGAAATTTGACAAACTGAGATTGACTCGCCACTCTATTTGCATAGCATGCACGCAACTTAGCGGTTAGAAGCTTTCCTATGACAGCAAAAGCAGTGCAGCTATTCGTATCAGGCCACGAATTGTGACATCTGTCGGTTGATAGAGCGAAGGTTTAACTCTTTCAACTAATTGTAAGCGATAAAAAGACTGAATTGATGGTTGAACGAACACAGCATGACCACGGCAACGAAGAAGACCAAGTTGTCTATCTTTATGGCAACGCAAAACAAGTTAGTCAAGTTGCCTTGTGCAATACATAACACATTTTCCGTTGGAGCTTCCGTGCCCACTTGGAGTTCTCGATATTGATTTCACTTCATAAAACGTTGAACAATATTTTAGACGAGTTGGTCTTTATTATTAAGTTTCTTCGTTGAATAATTGTATCTTCATATACGTCTAGGCATTAACAAAATGAGATGGTCGATATCTGCTTGTGGAACCTCGTTCCAAGCAATTTGAACTTCGTTGATTAACTGCGCCAGACTTTGTGGAGGATGGTGCAAAGTGGACAGTCTCCTTTCCATGATATCCCACAAATATTCGATGGGGTTGAAATTCGGAGAACGGGGTGGCCGCGGAAAATCATTAACGCTATCTTCCTGGAAAAAGTCAATAGTTTGACGAGCAATATGGAGACGTACTTGTCATGCTCAAAAAGGCCATATGGACGGCCATCTAGATGAAGTAGTAATGTGGTTCGTAGGATATCATGCACATAACGCGAAGCAGTCATCGGCTACCATAAGCAACAGGCTCCCAAACCATTACTCCAACAGTCTTGTGTACATGCCTCTCAACAGCAAACCTAATATAGCCTCGTTCTCCACGTCGGCGTTGTACCCTTCTACGGCTATCGTGTATACCCAGATAGAATCGCGATTCGTCGCTGAAGACGACATTATGCGATTCTACTTCCTAACGCTGCCATTCTCTACACCAGTTCAAGCGTACGTTGACGACAGTGGGTCGCAGTCAAAGGAAATACTAATCGTGGATAGTGGATGGTATTAAAAAGGTCCAAAGGTTCGTAATGCTGCGATATAATGTACGCATAGTAACAGGTCTACCTTCTTCTCCAAACTATTGGTCAAGGATTTGACGCGGTGTAGAAAAACGGTTTCGTAGAGGTAGTTGTCTGAATTGCCTATCTTGACGCGCTGGTGTACGCTTCAGTTGACCAGTTGGTCTTCTTCGTGTTCCTCTACCTTCTTTTGACCATACACGACACAAACACATTACAGTCAATGCAATACAATTTACACGACGGTCAACTTCGCGATAGGATAAATCATCTTTTTGATAGGCAACAATTCTATCCCTGGAAAAGGCACTGACACGGTGATAATTTTGACGTTTTCGAACTTTAGGTATTTTGTTGCGCGCGAGTCAGCTTTCATGAACATGAATCTCTTCGCAGAAAAGCATGCTTTAGATATGTCATTTTGATGCACTTGTACAGTTTATAATTTAGATGGATGAGATTCTAACTCGGCACTTTCAACTTAATAATCGCCTTTTCCGATGCTTTTTCTTTTATACAAGTTTTGTTGTGACTTGTTTACATCTGTCAACTTTTAAAACTTCTAAACAACTTTCCTCTCCGTTTTGTTTTCTATTTCACTAAGAGCTACCACTCGTTAGATTCCCGAATGCACTACTTGATATTTTTAAAGATGATTTTTGTAATTCCAGCTTGAAATTTATGGTTGTTGTGCCGAAATGAATGTAATTATGTATTGTGTAGGTTTGTGATGTGTTTTGGCAATAAATTTTGAGGAACAAAATTTTTCACATTATAATCAAGGTTTTTTGATTTTCCCTATGCACGCCGTTGAGTTGAGTTATTTACTTATTTTTTTTAATTAATTAATTAATTTAATTATTTAATTTAATTTAGTTTTTAATTCTAGTTTAATAATAATAATAAGAGTAAGGAGATAGTAGTAAAAATAATGAAAGTATTTAATTATTTCAATATAAAGCAACATAACAATATATTGTTTAATCCATGTTTGATGTTGGTACTAATTTATACACGTATATCCTAACTAATGAACGCATCATACTATCTACATACATATATGAGTTCAGTCAAACATAGACCCCATTATTGTTTGCAGTGTAACCGAACAGTACATGCTATAACTTTATTAATATTGATTAGTTTCAATTAATATCTTCACCCTTCGCATATCGAGCAAAAGCCCGGAGGCTACCGCTGAAAGGTACATTCAAACACCCATTTAATATTAACCCTACAGCGGAGATTAGGCTAAAATTCGCTAGCATGTTGTTTGTGTTTTATATACATAGTCGGTTAAATATCACATGGGGAATAGCTAACTGCTCGTGTTAAATTCCACGTAATGCTCATATCTATGCTGTATCTTATGTATCCTGTTTATGCAGAATTTCTTCGAATTTATTAGCAAACTTTAAAGAGTATAGAAGATAAACTGAAATAAATTTTCTGTATTCATTTTAAATCCATACAAATTTTAGGGTATACATATTTATTTTTAAATCGACCACAAGATTGCCGAACGTAAAATGTGATAATTCGATTTACTTCCAGACGTAGGGTGGTAGCGATGCGTAGATTTGGCGGTAGTACCTATAAGAAGAGCCTTACTCTTGATATTCGTTGCAAGCGTTGAAATATTTTATTTGCATGCGACACCGTCTAATATGTTTATCCGCCGTGAGTGAACTCCGCCCCTCTATGCAGATTTTAATCGGAAAAGAATCAATTTTGATTTTCAATAAGGGCCGGGCATTAAAAATTAGATCACGTCAGCGAGGTATCGCGTGAGAGGAAATTGTGTTTATCCGCCGTCGTTCGAAAAGGAAAAAGAAGTGCTAGCATATTTTTCACTGATATAGAATTACGAATTAAATGAAGTTGAGGTCATTTTCACTGTTTCAATATAGAAAGTATTCACGGTGTAAGTTTATGGAAATTTTGGGGTTCGAACAAGGAGGACGTAGATCAACAAGAACTAAAAACATATGCAGTTCCATATTACATATATGGAAAACTTCTAAAGAACTGACCGCATAATTTGTGAAATGTTTTAACTACGTTTCCACCTTTTAAAGAATTAGCAAAATTGTAATACTATGCAATCTTCAAATATACTCAGTGACTTTAGAAGTGTTACACCTAGAAGGAGTAATTTGTTCAACTTTTTTGGCATCAAAACGACTATGACAAGAATGTCAACTTCATATCATTGATACTTTTTGCGAAATAGAAATTGTCTTACTTTTCTGCGAAGAGATTCATATTCATGACAGCTGACTAATGTAGAAAAGTCTAGTTATTGCGTGTCCTTCTATAAGTGTTAAGCGTAACAAAATGCCTAGAGTTCGAAGACGTCAAAATTATCACTGTGTTAGTGACTTTGACAGGGGTAAAATTGTTGATATGTTGGTTTGTCTTATCGCGAAATTGACGGTCGTCTTTATTGTACTCCAATGACGGTAATGCGTGTGTGTTGTGTGTGGACAGGGAACAGGTGCAGGAGTATTCGGACCAGGAATCAAATACTCAGAGCAAATGGGAACTTATCCCAAGGTCTCTCAGGCAGAGATCAATGCTATTGGAAGATGTGCTCAACTGAATCTTGATAGGAACTATCGGAAGCAAAGCATTGCAATTTTCTCCGACAGTCAAGCAGCCATAATAGCGCTATGTTCTAACATCATCAGATCAAAATTAGTCTGGGAATGCTTAGAGAAACTGAACAATCTAAGCAGAGAGAACAGAGTTGTACTATGCTGGGTACCAGGACACACTAGAATCAGTGGCAATGAGAAAGCTAATTTATTAGCAAAGAAGGCCGCCACGAAATCATTTGTGGGACCGGAACCATTTTGCGGAATAGGGATGAGCACCTATGGAAAAGAAGTCAAGGGCAGGGAGCAGAAACTCAGAGCAACCCTCTGGAAAAATCTTTCCGGTCTGAGACATTCCAAGGTATTTCTTGGAAACTTCAATAAGCGAAGAACAAGGACGTTGCTGGAATTAAGTAGGAATAAACTACGGGTACTTGTGGGTTTTTTCACAGGGCACTGCTACCTTGGGGAACACATGACAAGGATAGGTCTGAAACACAATAGCGACTGCAGGTTTTGCGGGCGGAAAGCGAAAATCCGGAACACCTGATATCCAACTGCGTGGCTATTGCAGCGGTTCACGCTAGTCATTTTGGTAAAGATGTCATTGACGAGGGGGAAATACCCTCCTTGAAACCACGGCTATTGCAGTTGGCAGGCACTTGGACTGGATGGGGAGCTATAATTGGGGACAAATACCAACAACGTATAGCTCATGTAGGGGGGTACAATAGATCATTCGGTTGCAGTGCTACATCACCCTCAACTCAAATTATAATTCAAATTCTGTGTGTGGACAGAAGAAGGTAGAGGAATACGAAGAAGACCGAGGTTTTGCTACAACGCCTCAAATCAGTGGCCAATGGTTTGGAGCAGAAGGTAGACCTGTTACTATGGGTACATTATATCGTCGCATTCGAATCTTTGGACTTTTTTCATACCGTCCAGGATTAGTGCTTCCTCTGACTGTGGACCACTGTCGTCAACGCTTGAATTGATGCAGAGAACGGCAGCATTGACAAGCAGAATGGCATAATGTCGTCTTCAGCAACGAAACGCGATTCTGTTTAGAGATGCACGATGGCCGTAGTAGGGTATAACGCCGGCGTGGAGAGCGACGTGATATTGGGTTTGCTGTTGAGAGACAGATACTGGACTGTTGGAGTAATGGCTTGAGGGGATATTGCTTATGGTAGCCGATCATCACTTCTGTTTATTTGACGAGGTATGACAGCTAGCCGTTATGTTGATAATGCCGTACAAACCACTTTATTACCTTATCTAGGTGACTACCCACGCGTCCTTTTTCAGCAAGACAATGCATGTCTCTATATAGCTCGTCAAACTATAGACTTTCTCCAAGACGTAAGGGTTAATGTTTTGCCGTGGCCATCCCGTTCCTTGGATTTAAACCCCATCGAACATGTGTGGGATGCCATGGGGAGAAGACTGTCCACTTGGCACCATTCTCCACAAACTTTGGCGCAGTTAATCAACGAAGTTCAAGTTGCTTGGAACGAGCTGCCACAAGCAGATATCGACAATCTCATTTTGTCGATGCCGAGATGTGTACAGGAGTGTATTCAGATACGAGGTCGCCAAACACATTATTAATTTTTTTTTCGTCTTACATGTTAATAAAGTTTGTTGCAAATATTATCGTTTTAGTTCTGTAATTGTTCACAGTTTATGAAAGAAATGCAAAAAAAATAATTCTGCAAAATCTCAACCACTAAATGTTCTATTTTTGCCTGATTTTCCTTACAATTAATATCTCAATATTTTCAAGGTTTTACCTTCATAATCTCTATCTGCTGGTTCTATTTTAATAGGCATTATGTGATTCGGATGTACTGAAGTAATCCCTGAAATGTTGGCGTGTTGTATCGTTTCTGAAGTAGGCCTACTTGGCGACGCCGATCTGGAATAGAGCAACAAATCTTTGATTATTATTTAAGTCTTCGGTTGATGAATGAATCAATAAACGGTAAATTCTGTAGATATGGACCAATTATTCATGTAATGTAATTATTATTTATCTGAAATGGTACTAATCCCATGAATGTTTATTAAATCTTTTCATTTTACCTGTTGTATAAACTGTTTGTGTAAAAACATCCTGCTGGTTGGTAGGCGGTTGGATATATGCCCTCGAACCCCTCTGAGACTGAGTATGTTGCCGCGTGGTTGTACGCATTTTTGGTTAAGTTTTGGAGAAGTTCTGACATGTTGTTTTCTGGTTTTAAAACTGAAAATAATTTATTAGTGGATTACATTATAAGATGTCAGTTTGTCAGCTACTTTTATTATTTTTAGAAAATAGCTATTTAACTACTAAGGGTGGTAAGTAATAT
Organism: Popillia japonica; assembly: GCA_004785975.1. Classification (NCBI taxonomy): domain Eukaryota; kingdom Metazoa; phylum Arthropoda; class Insecta; order Coleoptera; family Scarabaeidae; genus Popillia; species Popillia japonica. The sequence continues at coordinate 32,928 of SMLS01068251.1, forward strand.
TTACTAGTCGAGGACAAGTTTGCCTCCGAGGGCTTGCCCGAAAACTTGTAATAGAGTCCGAAGCTGGTAAATATTACCAGCCGAGTTGGTTATAATATTTGTTCCATTCCCCAAAGCAATACAATTCTCAAAAATTAAATGTAATAATTGTGATACCGGGTAATGGTGAACATCTGAATTTAATATTAGATAAATATGAAATGTTGCCTGTATGTAACACCTACATGTAGTTGTTTACAAACAGAAGTAAAATCAGAATTTGACAATTCAGTTCTGCTAATGCGATTTAAAAAATTAGTACTTTCAATGTAGGCGACGATGCGAAAAGGGCTTGTTTGGGTTTGTTTCCGGAGAAGTCGATAAAACGCTACGAGTTAACCTACAAATTGTTAAAAGAATGGTGTCCAATTAATGATACCACTATCATTTCGGAATCCCTGCTATTAGACTAATTTCTGTAGAAATTCAAGTCTCCATCCGTATGATGGACATATTCCTGTATAATCATCAATACACTGTAACGCATAACATAACCGCGGAAATTGCGTTGTCTAAGCATTCTAAAGAATTACGACATAACTTTGATTTTGAAAATGTTAAGATTTTAAAAAAAGAAAATAGTTGTAAAAAAAGATTAATATATGAAATGATATACATTAAAAAAGAAAATAACGCGGTCAATTTTAGAACAGATATAGAAAATTTAAGTATTATTTATAATAATTTAATCACCTAATCACGCCTGAATTTTATAAAATTAAGCTCTTTACTAGGTTTTTTGCCATGTTTTTCCCTAGTCCTTGAACAGAATTGTTAGAGCTCGACAAAAAATACATTGATATAAGGAGCATTATTAGTATGATTATAAATTTACATTTCAAAATATCTTAAATTGTCCACTATATTGTAAACATAATCCTATATATCACTGAATTTCTTTGTCTGTTTTTTGTTTTTGTTTTTGATTTTGTTGATAGGCATGGCTAGTTATTTATTTATTATTTGACACGAAATAAATGTCAATTTTATTCCACTGACGAAGTTGTAACGAAAACCAGATTATATATATTGTAAAGGTTTTGGAATAAATTTGATCTTTGCTCGAATTGGAGTTTTATAATTGACCTAAGAAGGTGGAAAAACTATCTAGATAATAAGATAAGTTAAAAAACATCATAAAAATACATATATTAAAAAATCATGTGTGTTCATAATGGAGGAGATCAATTTATTTATTGAAGGTGCTCCAGATTAAATGTAATTCCTTATGAAGGTATGTTAAACTTTTAATTGGCATCTCTGCTAAATTGACCATTTTAGATAGTAATGATAATGGAAATTGCTGGAGTATATTGTAGCCAGGAGCTATGCTAAATGAAATTGATGTTTGTAAAGGAATCAAATGAATTATTGTTCACATAGCAGATTCGAAAAATGGAATGTTGCGTACATTTACAATTACAGCTTCTGAAGGAAATAAATATTGCTATTTGCAAATCGCGAAATACATTCGCTGAAATACCTTACAAGATAGCAAAATATCTGAATTTAGACAACCCCAAAGCCTATGGAGGCCATGCGTTCAGAAAAATACTGGAGTAGAACTTCTCACGCTAACGAGGCATGGAGGTTGAAAGTGTGGTATTATTACGAGTGATTGCGAATAAGGTTTTATATGATAATAATGGTACAAATTACATGCACTTTTGGCGTTAACAGTGTCAAACGAAACAATGGAATTAAGTGCTGCTGATAAAGTGTGTGATAATGGAATTATCAAAAAAATGTAAATAAATATCCCAATTTTGTTTATAAAGTAATTAATTGCGCAAATTGTAATATTACCCTAAATATAAATTAATACACCACGTGTTCAGATGCACTTTTATCCTCAAGAAACGTAAGTAAACCACTTACGTACCGTCGTCATTGACAACCATAACCATTTCGGTAAAACCAACTAACGTCAATGGAAACAGTGTATTAATCGTATCCTTACTGTAAGGGGAATGGGTATAGTTTAGGCAGTGTTAATTTTTTAATTTCCGTATTATTGATTCTCAATAATAAGGAAATCAAAGTACAATTACCCAAAGAAGTAACGTATCTTCTTAGTATCTTAGTTCATAAAAATTTGGCCAAAAAAGAAAACTTAGCAAGACATCTCCAAAAAATGGTTTCAACTTTCAGCAAAAATATTTAGTGGCAGCCACAATTTTGATTCTTGCATTCAATTTGTTACAATTCAGATACTGTTGTTTGGGATTCTCGTATGATCAAGTTATAATTTTCTAATCTAGCCACTTCTTGTTTCTGACCAGATTCAAATCACCTGAGCCATTAAAATGTTGAGTATTGATACACATTCGCAACACATTTTATTATTTACTCCAATCTTTCATAAAATTCCTCCTTCGTTGAGGGTAGAGCTTAGTTACTCCATAGAACTTTGATCCATTGCTTTATGGAGCTATTTCAATGTTTAGGCGTTTAGATGCTATGCATTCACAGAAATTGGATGTTGGCATCCTGACGATTTAATTTTTTTCCTATTTCTTATGCTACCTTACTATTTTGTTTATTTATGGTTTGAAGAATTTGACCTTCTGCTACTGTAGTTATTTTGGACGAATTGGGAGGTGTGCTACCTCTAATTTGCTTATATCCCAAATTGCAATTCTGTACTTTACTGCTTCAACACGTTTTTTGTTGTCGTTTTTGCTGGCATGTGTACTGCAATTATGGTGACAAACAGTGCAAACAAAACTTTGCTCAGTGCAACATTCTGAATACCACATTATTTGGCTGAGGTTCTGTAGTGGTCGAGGGGGCCATATCTTTGACAGTGCATACGGATTTAGTAATTTTAAATAATGGGAATCTGAATGCTGATCGGTACATCCTCTAAGACTATGCTGTGCTAATTAAGATTTTCGAATTTTTCCATTTTCCATTGATTTTCATTATCTTTTAATTTCTAAAGGCTAATTTAGTAAGTGATTATCCAATGTATTAATGGTTGTTAGTGATCGAAGAATTGAATATACTTCTCTATCCCGTCATATACTATTGCTTTCTAAAGAATTTCTTAGTGGTGCGTTAATTTATTGGAGCAGTGTATTTCAGAAGATTATTTTTTATTCTGGAAAATATTTCATTTAATCGATTTTACTTTCAATACCGGAGTATTGTAATTTATGATTTGCCTTACCGTAAATTGTTGTATATTGATTGAATTCACGTTTTCGTATGTGAAGTTACAAATCGCTTCGTGTTTCATTCAGTGTGCATGTATTTTTAGTTCCGAACGAGGAAGCGCATACAGTCGAACATCGTGTACGACATGATGCATGTCAAGCTTGCGGTAGAGAGTTGACAGCGTAAAGAGAGCGAATCCCGCTGCGTTCTAAGTTGAGAATATACAAATATTAAATGGATGTTTAGATGCTGAAAGAACGACTGACAGGTGATCTTCAAACGCAGCATGCACCTCCATTACTTGTGCGTTTTCATACTCGTGGCTTATGCTGCCACTGTTTGTCGTTATAATACACGTACACATATTATAGAAGATGTACTTTAAAAGTTTTTATCAGAATAAGTGTATGCAGTGCAGAGAAAAAGTTATATTAAATTTATAAAACATTATACAAAGATGCACTGTAGGGAATTGTTAATTTGAGATTATAATCTTTAAAAGCAAATTTTTGTTGATTTTGCTTTCAAAATCTAGCTTTTATAACGGGCTTTGAAACATTTTATAAGCGTAAAAGGTTTCCAAAACTAAGTGTACTTAGGGACACGAAATTTTGCCCGAATCTATTTAGCGTTTCTCTAAACAGTCTCCTCACTGATTAAATAAAATTTCTTCAACCAAATTCGTCAGAGGGATCTTGTTCATGTCAATGAAAAGCTTGTCAAAGTTCATGTCTGTTCGTTACTCCGAAATCATCCGTATATAGCTTATTTAGGATAACTTCCCAAAAGCTTTTCAAAGGATATAAATCAGGACTCTTCAATGCTGCAGTATTTAACCACATCCTACCTGTGTGTCTTGGATAGTTATCCTACTGAAATGTCGAATTAACTTGTGTCTTTTTAGCACTGAAGGTATCACTATAGTTTCTAATTTTGAGATATGTACATACATACATTCCTGTTAATCGTTTTCCTATTCTATGCCATATATATCTCTAAACATGCATATATATATTTAAATACTTTATTATTAGCAAGGGCGTAGTCCGAGTAGTGTTTCGTACATTTCGTACACAAATTCAAAATGCTGAGTTGTCATTCCGTGCATCAAAAGGCCATCACAAAAAAGTATTCTCTAACGTGGTTTACTAAACCAAAAGCATTTCCTACTTCAGTGACTCATCAACTGGTAGAATCTGGAGTAGTCCAAAATAAATGGAACTCGTTCCAGTATTACAGTTGGATGGTTGATTTGATTTGAACACTGGGTCAGGATACGGACCACGATTTTGCATCATCCCATTAACACCGCGGCCTATGGCCTATTGTATTATTCCATGCTTAGTGAATTTTTTTACATAAACAGGTTTAATAGCCTATATGGTAAATTGCTTTCCAATAGACCTGTTAGTTGGTTAGTTCGTCCCAAAAATGACAGTCTCAAATAGAATGTGGCAGGCTGTTTCCTCCTCTTCATTGCATAATCTGCAGATATGTTCGTCTTTAAAGCTTCCAATTCTATGCAGACATTCCCATAGATAGCCGTGTACTATGTATTAGCAGACTCGTCACTGTTCTAAGCTACACTCGTTTAAGGGCCAACACATCTGCTGCTAATTACTGGGATGGCCCATTATCCGTTTGCTGCCTTTCAACATTGTTCCAGTTTACCTGGTCTGGCTTTGTAATCCACTCAGCTACTGCACCACTTATTGTGGTCTTAGTTGTGGCCAGATCCGGTTCTGGTCCAATGAATTGAGTTGCAAAGTCTCTTCTTGCCAGCTTGTTTGCTACTTCATCATCAACATAACTTTGTTGTGTTTGGTCAAAGTTTTTAAATTTTTTAGACAGTCCCAAGCTAGCTTTGAGGGTACCTGATGAGCTGTTAGTGTTTTTAGAGTCGCCTGACTGTCAGATAGGATATGAATCCCTAATCCTTTGGCTGTTTCTCCAACTCTGCTGTGGTTTAGTTGAAGGAGCTTGTTAATTTGTATTAGTTATGTAACTACTACTGCAACTTTTCCTGTTTAACACTCGAAGCTTGCTGATGTGTTACTGATAAACTACTGACAAATCTCAGTGCCAAAACCTGACATTCAAAAAGGCATTTTACAAAAAATAATTACAACCTCAATCAATGTCATATCTATTTCTGGTATATGTATTTTGAGAAGCTAGAAATTTTGATTGATTGTAGCCATTGATATAAAGCTTTAGTCGCTCAGGTAGAGATGACAATGAGTTTGGAAAATGCGATAGTAAGACTGTGTAGAGAGAGGGGACTTTCGGAAAGATATCTGTTTGATCCAAAATAATGATAATAACCTGTGTCTAAGAGCAACACAGGCAATCATTAACCTTAACTTCCCCACATCCGTTTTCACTTCACGACATTGCATCCTGTTCGGGAAGCACAAATTGCAGCTCACTCACTATGAAGAAAGCCTCCCCACATAATTATGGAAACTTCACCAAATAATGTGGTATTTAGAATGTTGCATTGAAGTAACGGTCACTTCGTCCTTCATACCCACGAACATGTCTATTGCAGGTAGGCAGAATGCAAACAGAAATTGTAGTCAGTCATCCTGCAGCCTATTCATATGATTCCTACCATAATTCAAGAGAGGTCTCTGATATACAAAGAAGGCACATGTTATATGAAATTAGATTCTTTGGGGGGGTTTATGAACTATTACTGTACTAATCAGGTCTGTAGCGACATATTCGATGGTAACAATGGGTTTGATAAGTAAGAATGAGGAGAATGTCAGAATATTCGAAAGAAAGATGTTGAGAAAAATCTTAAGACCAAAGAAAATTCAATATGAATATAGGACGTTATGGAATCGTGAGATAAATGAAATAATTAAAGGAGAGCACATCGTAACTATATTAAAGAGCGCAAAGACGTAGAGAGACGAGATTATGAAGAGTTAATTAAGAAAATAAGCAAATGGAGACCAGCAGAGGACAGACCAAGAATAAGGTGGGAGGAATAGGTCATGCAGGATGTAAAAAATTGAAAATAGTAGATGTAAAGAGATATAATTG
>SMLS01068252.1:0-12630 GCA_004785975.1 Popillia japonica
CGGACCTAAAATAATAGAAGTACCCGAATGAAAAATTTGATAATCTAAGTTAATTTTCTATTAAAAACCGCCATGATGTGTCGAGTATCAAAATTTTTGAATTTCATATTTGTTATCTATATCTTATGTAAGCATGTTACAAAATAAATAATTGCTATTATTATTTTCGAAACACTTTAATTATATAATATATTTCTAATGTAGATTGACACTGTCGAATAGTTTACTGGCATTAGAATTAGCACTGTTAGGTAATACTTCTTTCAATAAAAATAGAAAGTTATATAAACTAAGTATATTAGAATATTTTTTCAATAGAAATTTAGAAGTTGTACTACCTGCTTGTGACGTATTCGACTCTTACAACTTCAGCACAATGATTAAGTAATATCAAAACAATCTTCAAATAATCTGGAAAGAAAAAAATTATGGACTGAAAAAAAGCTCCATGATAATACTTGTTGCCCACTGTCTTACAAAATTGGGATTCCGTGTCCAATTCAAATTTACGGCAATATTTTCGACACAAGATGGCGGCTAAGAGCGTGTCTGTAGCATATTTAGGGCCCCACTACTATGGCACTACTTACTACTACTATATTATTTGTTATATGTTCTAATTGTGTTTTGTGTTATTTACTCAGAATAAGTAGGTACTTTGAGTTTGTTTTTAAAATTTGATCACGCAATTTAATGATAGTCGAATTAGAACCGTGCAATACACATTGACTATCGAAACTCAAGTGAAATGTGACAGTCGTTCTAATTGTTAACAATAATGGCGATATGACACCCTGTAAATTCGATCAAAAAGACGGTAACTATTGTATATAAATAAATTGTATACACTTACGTAAATAGATCTTCGGGCGTCATGTTTTTGTTTTGCAGTGATGATGGAGATATTTTACGCTTAAGATGTTCCTGATACTGAGCTGTATCTACAACAGGCTTTGCGTTAAGAATTTTTCGGTAATGATTTCGCATATGAAAGAAAACATCGAAATTATTGTGCTTTGTCATTGTGATTTAAATAGGTTAAGGAAGTGGTTTATTGTTTCGTTAATTCTATAACGTTTTGTTTGTTTGTAATTATAATTTCCATGGAAACATAACTACTTACACAGTGGCGTAGCATACGCCATGTACCACCACCACCACTCGAAAAAAAAATATTTTAAGCAATTTGAATAGTATATATATATTATATATTACATACCGAGGCGGAAAGTGGTCAATTACCGTCGAGAGATTATAGTAAAATTATAGACTACGCAATGCATAAAACTATGAAAAATAGATAAATTAAAGACAGTTTAATATTCAGTTTATGTTATCGGTAAAAACTTAAATGTTTACATTTGAGTTCCAAATATAGTGTGCATACCATATAACAAAATATTTATATTTTAAATGGCTGTTGTGGCTGATGTGTAAATATATTATTAAAAATAGTATGTGAGTCCTAAAGTGATACAGCATTACTGATGGCTCAGCCTATGTTTGATTCGAATCTTAGCAACTTAAAAAATTCTATAGCATTAATTATTCTTTTAATGTTAACTACATTCGAAGCAGTAAATACAGTAGATCTTAAGTGTATCACAGAAACAAATAGTACATACCTTTTACTGGCTCTGTTTGCATACTTTTTCAGAAACGACAACAATTAAGTTTCAAAAACATATACGATACCATATTCATCAAACGCATATATACATTACGTTTTATTTTATTCGCTTCAACTCAAATTCTTGAGAGAAAAACACTATACAAAAGCCTGTAATAACTTATTGTATTGTGTGGAGAACAGAACAAAAGATACTGAAAAAATAATATCTATAAAAATAATGGAAATAAATATAAGTAAAAAAGTACCGTAGTTTAAATTTAATGCGTCTTGTATTAATCCAAATCCACCCCATCTGTAAGAATTATGTCATTGTCAAATTATTCAATCATCAATTTGCAGCCTTGTCACCAAAAATACAGATTCCTACATTAGAAAGTTTGTTTTCGTGCAACTTTGGTTTGACGGTTTACGTCAGAAACTTCGTAGGTAGCATCTTCATGGCATCTTCGTAGGAAACATGTAAACCACAAAAGAACTGTTCAGAAATGCTTACATGTCCAAATATGTTATATATCTACTTATTAGCGTATGTATGTTCATTTGATGACGTTTTTTCCTGGTTATTGCCGCAAAATATGCATAATGTTTTGATAAACTTGACAGCCAGTGTTAAGTGAAAATCTGACTAACCATAGCATAGATCATATCAGAACAGATTGGAGCAGATGGGAACGGACAATTATGTCAGTTCATACAAACAATGGGTCATGTGCCTTTATAAAATTGCTGTAAAGTACCGACCTACATATGTACCTAACAGTCGGTTACTTTCGCTATTTTCGTAAATTACGATTGTGTAATTACAATTTTGAACGTTGAAATACCTATTGGAATTGAATTGGCAATGACATTTTAATAACAGTGATAGAAATATAATTATTGATCCAAAAGATTAGCAATTAGTTATACATATAGATGATGACTCCTTCTGTGGATTTTTTGAATCTCAAAATTGAACTGAAATTTTTTTTATCAACGAAATGTTCAAATCGTAGAACACAAGTGTATTATTGCCATATTTAGGTAATGGCCATCAAGACGCCCGTAGTAATTACGCCTCCGGCTCATGCCGTATTTTTCATACACTTCTCTTAATATCCGTCATTAATGGCCAGTGCATAATACCTATACCTATTACATTATGCTATTATGCAACGAATTAATAGTGACTGTAATTATTCCCGAAATTGCGAAATGTATCTATTAATCAACCCGCGAATCACGAATGACGAGTAAGTAATTCGGCTATAGTCGGTCTAACCAAGGAAGCGTGGTCTGTGGCGTGGCCCTTCAAGCAACACTTTCGGTTTGATATGTAACACATACGTGCTTTAAGAATCAAAGGAATGAACGATAGTAGCCCAGCAAACAGACCGACGTCTTAACACGTATTTTTCACGTTGTATTTTGGTTGATGCAGAACGTACTGGTTATTACTAATTTAACACGTGACTTTTCTACCAAAATAAGGGATTGTGTGTAAATGTTAGTGAAATATAAAATGCAATCGGATAAAGTTTCAAATGTATATTTACGATATTTAGAAAGCACTGAAATAATTTATTAATTTATCATTGAAACAAACGTTTCGAAAGTTGTGTTCAAAAATTATGTTTAAAATTGGCGTTTAGAATTCAAGTGAGCAAATGAGTCGATTCATGGCCAATTCCAATTGGCATAATTGAAAGCAGATTGAAAGCACGCGAATGACAGCGTATGGCGTAAACTGTAACACAACTGTGACGTAACACAATTCATGATGGCGGCATGGCGGTAAAAAGTGTCGATTAGGTTTTGTAGGTTAAAAGCTTTTCATAAACCCAAGAGAAAATATGGCATTTATGGTGGTGCAATTTGATGATTTAGATGGAGGAACCATTGGCATAGTATGTGATACTTGGATGACACCAGGACCATAAAATGAAAACAAAAAATTCAATCAGATTCATGTGTAGGTATAGTTGCAACTTCATTGATTACACCTTTACTTATCCTTAGCAATCATGTAATATTTTATACATATCTATTGTTACAAACCTGTTAACTAATATTTGGAAAACGATTTACAAGATGTATAATGGATAATAAACCATTGTTGTTGATATGTTTGATATTGATTTGTTAATTTGTAACTTGTTCTGACCCAGGAAATTTTTTTTTATGTAATCGTGCAATAATTAATCATTTCTGTGGAAGAGAGCTATTCGTAGTAGTATTTGTACATATGTATGTTGTCATGATACATTACTAGATGATACATTACTTAATCACAACGTCGGAGGTACATCCGAGTTCTTCATTTGCAAGTACCTATATAATATGTATTTATAGTACTATATGATTCAAAATACTTTTTATAAGCGGTAGCTATGGATTACGTATATTTGAAAAACGCATGGCTTAGCTTAATCACGCTTAATATCATTTAATATCATCTGTCAAATGTGATTTATTTTAAATGTCAGAATTCTGGTTAGCTGAAATGTATTATGTAGTGTAGTAAGCACTTATTAAATTGAATTAGAAAAATTGTATTTACGTGATTAACTGATTACGTATGTACCTATCTACCTATATTTTAAAACCACATGGCTTAAATTGACACTGTCAGACGAGCAAGTAAAGCAGTCGAAGTGTGGTCGAAGTCGTTAAGTCAGTGAGTTGACAACTCGTCAGACCGAATTTGATTCGCTCTGTCAAATGCGATTAATTTTAAATGGCAAATTCTTGTAAACATGGTTGATTTCTATACTTCCATTCACCATTTTCGATATATCCATTGCGAAAGTATGACTCAATAATTGTCGTGTATTGAGGTGTACGAATGGTGTGTAGTAAGACAAAAGAATGTATAATAATCGTTTATTCACTTATCCTATTTTACAAATTAGTTTAGCGTATGAATCGTGTATATGTTGTCTGTAAAGTGTTTGTGTCTATATATATTGTGCGCATGTGTATTTTTACATGTACATATATAACATCTTCCTCCTCGCTATAGGTTCAAACGGGACGGTGGGTTCCGGTTTCTGGTTGAGCGTCGAAGCGTTGGTGCACCGGTTGATGTCTCTGTAGAGGTTGTAGTCTCAATCTCCGGTTGGGTAACTGTTTCTACGTTTGGTTCCACCTCCATTGGTTCTGATGCCGGGTGTGCTTCGTGGTCATTCCCATTAGTCTCCACTTCATTTCTCCCTTCAGGTATAGCTATGCTGCTACTGGGATTAGGTCCAGCGTAGTTGGTTTTTCTTACTTGATCTACATGTCTTCGATGACTTTGACCATCAACTTGTACCTCGTAGTGTAATCGTCCCAATCTGTCTATTATAGTTCCTGCTTTCCATTTGCACTCTTTATTATCGTAGAATCGAACCATAAGTCGGTATCCTATCCCTAATTGTCGTTCGTTTGTAGATAAAGGTAACTGTTCATTTCTTCTTCATGTAAATTCCTTTTAACCAAGTCTAGTACTGTTCTATATGGTCCTTTTAAAGCATTTCAGCTGGGCTCTCTCCTGTTGTTGTATTTGGAACTTTCCTATTTTGCATCAGAAATCTACATAGTTCCAAATCTATGTCTCCTCCTTCTGAAATCATAGCTCGCAAACTTCGTTTTAACGTTTGAACGTAGCGTTCGGTTTGACCATTGGTCGCTGGATGGTAAGGCGCTGTAAATTTATGTATGATACCATTAGAGTTCGTAAATTCTTCAAATTCTCGTGATCTAAATGCTGGTTCATTGTCACTGACTAATACTGGCAATCCAAATCGAGCAAATGTTTCTCGTAATTTTGAAATCGTAATCTTGCTGGACATTAAATTTGTTGGTATCACTTCAAGATATTTGGTGTAAGCGTCTACAATAATTAGAAAATAACGTTCATAAAACGGTCCGGCGTAATCCACATGTATTCTCTTCCATGGTGTCTTCGGATATTCCCAAGGATGGGTAGGCATAACTATTCTCGGATCATTCCTGTTAATTTGGCAATGTCGGCACTGTTTCACCACTTTCTCAATATCATTGTCGATTCCTCTCCACCATACGTAACTTCTAGCTAAGTTCTTCATTCTAACAATTCCAGTATGGGCTGTATGTAATTCTTCTAATATTCGCTCTCTTAAAGTTCTTGGTATGGCTACTCGAATACCATTAAATAAACATCCGTCTTGTAGGGTAAATTGCGTTAACGTTTGATCTGTACCTGGTAATTCTCCTTGAATTTCATTTATAATTTTCGTTAGTTCTGTGTATTTCCTTGTTTCTTTCCTAATTTCATTTCTAGTCACTGGTAAAGTTTGTATTTGACTAAGGTAGTATGTTGCTTCCTCATCTAGTGTTTCTGTTTTAGTATGATGTAAAGCAAATCGTGATAAATAATCGGCATTTGCATGCTCCTTCGTATTCCTGTATATGATTTCATATTTAAATCCTGCCATGAAGCTGGCGTAATGTAGTAGGCGTATAGCTGATGTTGCCGGTAAATCCTTTTCAGGTCGTAGTATTCTCGTAAGTGGTTTATGGTCTGTCATTAAAATGATTTCTCTACCATAGCAGTAATGAAAGAACTTTTTCAGTTCCCACACAATAGCTGTTGACTCCTTATCAATTTGACTGTAATTCTTCTCTGAGTCGGTCAAAGATCTTGACGCAAATGCTATTGGACGTGCACTCTTGTCTGGCAGTACGTGTGAAATAACTGCTCCTAATCTTGTTGGTGATGCGTCTGTCGCTAATATTAATGGCAGTTCAGGTGTATAAGGAATTAGTACCTTGTCGCTGATAATTTCTTTCTTCAATTCTGTAAACACCTTTTCGCATTGTGAATTCCATGTAAATGGTATATCTTTTCGTAGTAATTTGTTGATTGGATGCAATTTCGATGCCAAATTTGGTAAAAATTTCTGGTAGTAGTTCACCAATCCCAAAAATGTTCTTACGTCATTGACATTCTTCGGTCTGGAACAATTCACTATGGCTTCTACTTTATCCGGAAGTGGATGTAGTCCATCTTTATTGATTTTGTGACCTAGGTATGTAATCGAGTTTACAAAAAATTGGCACTTCTCCTTGTTTAAGTGTAAATTATTTTCTCTTAAACGTTTGAATACTGCTTCCAGGTTGTATAACAACTCTTCGTAAGTGGATCCTTGATCCATGATGTCATAAAAAAAACATGCAACTCCTTTGATGTCTACCAACAATTGATCCATAAATCGTTGCCATACGTTTGGCGCTATTTTTATTCCAAACATTAATCGTTTCACCATATATATCTAATAGTATTAATATGGTCAAAGAAGTGTAGTTCCATTCGACAAATATAGAGCGGCGACACAGTCTCCTCAGACCGGTGATAGTTTTAACGGGGAGGAGTAAAGGACGTACGTACGCAACCAACGGTCCAGACAAATAATCGCTGTTATGCCTGCCACTATTACAAACGTCTTACAAGAGCATTTAGGTTAAATGTCATTTAAAACTGTCATTTTTACATACACATCTCCTAGTTTTAACTGTCACTTACGTCTACGGATTGTGCCTACGCATTTTGTTTTACATCCAAAATTTGTCTGAGCACACGCACCTTCTACAGTGTTCTACATTCAACTGTCGGTGGCCTCTATATTTGTCGAATGGAACTATTCTTTGCACGTATATATATTTAGATAGTATTTGGTTTCACCTTGTATGTACTTTTATGCGTACTGATAGCTTGTAACATGGCGCTTTCATCAGCAACTGGCATATGTAGATATGCTTGGCTTATATCAAGCGTGCAGAAATATTTTCCACCGCTCATTTTCGCGAATAGGTCTTCAACTCTTGGTATAGGATACTTGTCATCTTTTAAAAATTTGATAATGTGACTTTGTAATCGGCACATAAACGTATTTCACCATTTTTCTTAACAACAGGCACAATTTTGCTTCCCCAACTTGAATATGTAATCTTCTCTATTATTTCGAGTTTCTCTAATCTTTCTAACTCAGCTTCTACTTTGTCTTTTAATGAATATGGAACTGGTCTGGGCCGCATGAAAATCGGTGTACTCTCCGTAGTTTGTAATTTGCATTCTCTTTTAGGTATCTTGCTTAATTCATTTGTAAACAAAAAATCAAATTTATTTAATAAATTCTGCATTTTTGATTGGTAATAATCTTCACTTCCAGTAGTTAATTTATGTAGTTGACTCCAGTTTATTTTAATTTTCGTTAACCAGTCTCGACCTAATATAGTGTCCATATTACCATTTAATACGTAAATGTCACCATCAGTCGTTTGATTTTCGTACTTGATCTTAACTCTGCTTTTTCCCACAGGCTTAATAACTTCACCCGTATAAGAACATGTTAACATGAGAACATGTGGTATTGGTGTGGGTGCCGGGTCACTGCGGAATTTGGAATAACGAAATTGCGGATACTTTTGCTAAGGTCGGTGCAGATGAAGCCGTCAAGCAAGATTTTTATGTCGAATCTGAGGAAGCTCAACACCGATTACATGAAACAATATTGGTTAGAGGAACATGAAACATCTGAAACGGAGCAGTCGTATAAAAGGTCATCTGGAGGAATTCTAGCAAAACCGTGGCTCTGGAAAACATCTTTTAAAGGAAGAGACTTTATATCAACTATCACCAGACTTAGATTTAACCACAACCAGCTCCGACCTTACCGAGATTACATTTGGAAGTCTCCCAATTGTGACTGTGGTGAGATCGAGGACGTACAGTTTCCTTTGGATGCACGGGCAGAAATCAGCAAATCACAGAATTCCAGCAAAACCTTAGAGAAAATGAGCACTTTTCCCGTTATAATATAAAAAATAAATAGTATCCTGGCAACAGACGACCAAATTTTGATTCCCTTCATTCTACATACATGATAACAAAATAAAACCTAAAGCGCCCCTTACCAATCGCCCAACTGAACTACCAAACGTTGAATAACTATAATATCAGAGATAAGATACACGAGGAGATAGTAAACTCAATAGTATAATCGATAATATGCTGCATGGCATGGTGTACGAACGTGTTTCGGTCAACGGCAACAAAGAAATCGTTTAGTAAGTGTATCACGTGAAGTAGAGACTTTAGTTAAGCGAAAGAGTAAGGTGGAGTAAGGTAAAGACAGATAAAACAGAGACTAATAAGAAAACAAAACAAATAAATGAAATTGGGTGTCTAATATATGAAATAATAGGTATAACAGAAAAGCTGATAAAAGCAACACTTTCGACGGGTCGACCGGAGTGTAGTTTTTTACGCGGCAAGGTAAAACATCTGGCGCAAATAAAAAGACGATACGTATTTATAGGGCGAGACCAAGCGAGATAACTAATAGCGTATAAATACCCAAAGTTATCTAGGATTTCAAAAACAGTAGCGTGGTAAAATTCTTTCTTGACATCTAACATACTTAATTAGTAAAGTAATAATGGAGGATTAGTAGAAGGGATTAATGACATCAAGATAGTTATGAAATAGTTATGAAAGAGATAAAAGAAAATCAAAAAGAATTTCAAGAGGAAGTATTAACATTAAAACGAGAAAATATGCAACCTGAAAAAGAGAGTGCAGGAACTAGAAAATAAGCTTACCAGAATTGAAAAAGAGCAAAAGAAAGAAAATATCATAATTAAAGGATTGGATCCGAAAGAAAATATAAACAACATCGATGTACAAGAGTTCATAGAAGATAAGATGGGCATCAAAGTGGAGATAAAAGTGGTCGAAAGGATAGGAATCAACAAAAGTAAAATGATCATTAAGGCGAAAATGAATAATATGGACAACAAAAGACTTGTAATGAAAAATAAAAATAAGCTAAAAGGAACAAAATACTTTATTGACCCGGAATTCACAAACGAAGAAGAAAAAATACAGAAAAAGTTAAGGGAAGTTGCAAGAGTTGAAAGGGACAAAGGTAAGCAGGTTAAGGTGGCATATCAAAAAATTAGGATAAATTCAGAATGGTATAAATGGGATGTGCAAAAGCAAGAACTGACAAAAAATGAAACTAATGGAAGGCCAAAAAACTAGTTAAAGTAATGAAAGACGGATCACAAAAGGTAACGAACGCAGCAGAAATAAGGACAATGAGAAATAAGGACAATGAGAAATATGAGATATAATGTACGATTTGGAACTTGGAATATAAGAACACTACTCGAAACGGGAAAAATGGAAGAGGTGGGGAAAGAATTGGAAAAATATAAACTAGGAATACTAGCGCTGCAAGAAGTAAGATGGGGAGGAGAAGGAAGAATAGACAAAGAAAAATACTCCATATTATCCATAGCCACCGCTTATAAAAACTATTTTGAATCATATAGTATAAGCAAATACTATCTAAATACGTGCAAAGAATAGTTCCATTCGACAAATATAGAGGTCGCCGACAGTTGACTGCGCCCAGAGAAATTTTGGATGTAAAACAAAATGTATAGGCACAATCCGTAGATTTAAGTGACAGTTAAAACTAGGAGAAATGTATGTAAAAATGACAGTTTTAAATGACATTTAACCTAAATGCGCTTGTAAGACGTTTATAATAGTACCAGGCATAGCAGCGATTATTTATCTGGACCGTTGGTTGCGTAGGTACGTTCCTTACTCCTCCCCTTGAAAACTATCTTCGGTTCGAGGAGACTGTGTCGCCGCTCTATATTTGTCGAATGGAACTACCATAGGGAACTACACTTCTTTGACCATTAATAGTATTATCAAATACAGTATAATATTTGGTATTATATATGGTATAAGTTAGACAGGGCTGTATAATATACAGAGTTTCCACGCCGAGCGGGACATACGTGAATACGTACAATCGGTTTTCGGTGAATATTATCTCCCTAATGTTACTTCACCCAAATTTAAATGCTAAATATTATAACTGGGCTAACGATATGCACATTTCCACAATCATAGTACAAAGAATGGCATTTTAATAAAGCCAGAAAATTATTATTTTCAAATCTATTGCACGTGAATTCATAATAAGGCTGTTGACGTATGACAGGACTGCAAGCGGCCGTGGCGCAAGGGTTTACCATGGGTTTACCACGTTTACCAGTTCTCGTCCGATCGACGTTTGACTTGTGTCATACAATTATCCGAGTTTTTGCCTAAAAATCGAGTTTTTTGCGTCGTTTGCAACCTAATTCTGTTCTCGTTGTGTTCGTTAAGAGTTATAGTCGTTCGTGTATTGTGGGTAATCCATATACGGTTTTTTTGTTGGTTTGTTTGATCGCGATTTCGTGAAACTTGTCATTCTTGTCGTTTTTTTTGCATGGGTAATGTGAAAGCGCTTGCGCGTGAACGCAGACTGTTACCCCGGAGTGGCGATGATGATGGAGGCAGCAATTCTAGCTTAGAGAGTATAGGCGCACTTGCCAGCAAAATTGGCAAAATGAATAAGTATGAAGATGTTGCTGGAAGATATGATGCTAGCGCTAGCAGTAGTGGAAAGAAGGATTCTTCTCAGGTAGAGCCATTAACCCAGTCGTCGCAACCTACTGTTGACATAGCTAGAAACACTGTGACAAATACAGTTGACAGTCGAGTAACACGTAAGCCAAGTTTAGCGGACTTTCTTACGGTTACTGTTCGTAATAGGTATCCTATCAGATGTTGAAATGGAAGATATAGAGTGCGATTCGGTAATAGACTCGCAACCTACTGTCATCTCTAGTAATGATGAGGATGTTCAAAACGATCAGCAAGGAGCAAATTTGAAGCCGCCGCCAATATGCTTCGTCGCGCGGGTAAAAAGCCATTATCGGGAGTTGTGTGCTAAGTTGGACGCTATAAGTCGCGAATACTTTGTACAATTTGCCGGTGAAAAGACTTTAGTGTATTTTAAAAATATGCGTAGTTACAAACAATTTATTGCCACATATAAGAATAAAATACCTTTCTATACATATACCCCTAAATGCGAAAAGACGCATGCGTATGTGATTAAAGGTCTTCCTGAGGATGCGGAGCCGCTTGAGATCAAGCAAGAATTGCTGGAATTAGAAGTTAAAGTTCATAATGTCGTCAAGTTTCGAAACACTAGATATCCTATCTACATGTGTATGACGGACAAGAATGTTACCATAAATGAACTAAAGACAAAAGCTAGATATCTGCAGCGTGCTAGGGTGTATTATGAGACGCATATAAACAAGAAGGCATTAACGCAATGCAAAAAATGTCAAACCTGGGGACATGCGACTTTGAATTGCAACCTCAGTATTGAGCAATGTGTCAAGTGTGGCCAAAATCACTTAGGTCATCAATGCAACAAGGATAAAAATGTGCCAGCAAAATGTGCTAATTGTGGGGGAGACCACCCAGCATCGAGCACTGAGTGTAGGATATATATTAACGAACTGGGAAAATTACGTGCGAGCAAGAAAAAAGCTCGTCGTTTACGAGAGCCCCTACAAAGTTCTCAAAATTCACGATATATACCTGCGCCTCCTTCGTCTGTCAATGCGTGGACTGCCAAAAAGCAATTTCCGCCGTTACCAGTGAAGAAATCGCAGCCATCGATGTCGCAACAGAAACGAAGTAGTAAGGAAGAAGTTCGCAGCAGGAATCAAGAACCTGAAGCCGGTAATTGTTCCAACGAAGAAAGTTCCAGCGAAGAAGATTCCACGCCGTCAGCTGCTGTTCGTCGCAGGGAACCTTCGAGTAGTGGGCGAGTGGCTACTGGATTGCGGAGTCGGTCAGAACAAGGCGATAAGTTGTATCTTCATGAAATAGCCAATACAATGGAGGAAATCAATAGCATTGTAAATCTGAAAAAGCTCTCGGCTAATTTGAAGCAATTGTTGATCGCAATTAAAAAATGTAGTACGCCATTTGAACAGGCCATGGCAATACATCAATTTAATCTGGACAATGCAAATTAAATTCTTGTTGTGGAATTGCAATGGAATATCCACACGGGTGGCTGAGGTAAGGGAGTATCTTCGAATGTTTAACGTCCAAATTTTAGTATTGA
>ML218627.1:8267-19857 GCA_004785975.1 Popillia japonica
ATACTATCTTCTTCAAGCACAAAACAATATACGATGGTTTAGTAACAGGTATAAAGTTTTGTTTTTATTTATACATATGCTGTAACAAATACAATATCTTTATTGATTATGCACCTGTTTATGTGCGTATGTAAAACACTCTCATGTTCTTTATTGCATTAAGCGAATCATTTATTTGTCTGATTATCGTTGAGGATGCATGTACTTTGCAGACACACATTCTTATTTATTATCCATTTATGCACATACCATTTACGTACGCCTCATATACAGTATATAATACAGACAATATGTAAAAGTCTTAACATATTTCATTGGTCTGCTTGATGTGTGTGTCGTTGACGTATTTGGACAATGAAAAACGACACTGGTATGAATTAATGAGGCTATTAAGTTGTTGCATAATGCTGGAAAAATAATAATGTTAGTCAAACTGAAAGTAACTTTGCAAAAATATATATTCTTCAAAGATGTAAACTAACAATTTCGGCTTGTTTTATCCGAAACAAACTAACTACTCCAACATGCCAATACTTTGTTTTTTAATGTCTCAAAAAAGTAAATTAAAGTAGTTGCTCTTATTTAGCTCATTTTGCTTATTCCACAGAGCCATAATGAGTCTTAGGTGTAATAAAAACAATAAAACATATTTAAGCAATTCTTTTATGCTTAGCAGCTTAAAGTTTATACTGGATATAAACTTTAAGCTACATTACTCAACGTTATTAGTGCCGTTTGCTCATAGATACAATCATCATACCAACAATTTTTATAAAATAAATTTATTTATTAGTTCATGCCCCACCAATGCAGAATATACCAATATGCTATTGGTATTTGGATTTTGTGAAAGAAATACTCGAGGGTGTGTTAGGGTGTATTCTGAAAGGTTTTCAAATCGTCGAATACCAAGTCCCCCAAAGTTTGCTGCCGTTGAGCGACGTCTTCGAGAGACCGGTCGTTTTGCTCCTGCAACCGCTGATTATGGAGGGCAGCGTTTTGTAAGGGTTCCTGAAGTTGAAAAAGAAATTTTAGAACGTGTTGAAGAAGATCCAGAAATAAGTACTAGACAAATAGGTAGGGAAGTAGGCGTATATAAAGATCTAGTACCTAAATCAAGTACATATACCCAAACAAATGGATAGGTAGAGGTAATTACGCTCCTGTAAATTGGCCACCACGTTCTCCAGACTTAACTCCAGCCGATTTCTTTGTGTGGGGACATCTTAAGTCCGTGGTTTGCAAGACACCTGTGGCTAATGAAACACAACTATGGCAAAGTATTCAACATGCAATAAATGACCTTAGAGGTGATGGATGGCAAAGAGTACAGTTTAGTTTCCTTCGTCGTATAAATCTTTGAATGCGTGTAAATGGAGAACACTTTCAACAATTTTTGTGACGTACTCCTATTTATTATTTGTGTTCATGTTTCAGTTATTTATTTTTTTAATAATTTTTGTGTAAAATAACTTAGTGCGAATTATTAAAATGCAAATTTCGCACAAACCATTAGAGTAATCAATTCATATAAAGAGTGCCGTTTTTGTAGTAAATAAGTTACCCAGAATCTCCAAAACCGTGCACTTTTACTAAACCTATTCGTTTACCTGTAGTGTTTATTTGAACAGTAAATTTAGCCATTGAAATTCTTTTGTTTAAGATCATCATAGGCAACTGGATTACTTTTTGGTTGTTTTGAACTTCTCGTTTTTCTCGGAAACGAACGAAAATAAGAAAATTTTACATACCTAATTTAATCGTTTTTGAATACTCTATCGAATAAAAATTATTTCGTGTCTCTACGACAGACAGCAAAAAAAATTGTTACTTTTCATAATTCAAAATTTTAACTTCAAGGCCGCATAGCGCCCAAACTAAGCGACTTTGGGCTGAGGTAAGTTTACTTAAATCGGCTTATTTTGGCCTAAAGAAAACGTGGTATACGTGTGTAAAGACCTTTTACAGAAACCTTGTATAATAAGTATTTTTGTACAAAGACCAAACCTTGTACACATGATATTTTAGGGTTACTTAACAGTAAGTGTTTCCTTTGGTTTCCCGATGCTTGCGCTGGTTGATGTAAACATCTATTCCACAAAAACGTTTGTCCACCGTTAGAAATATCTGTTTACTTATTTAAAATTGGAAAACGCATTCGATGTATATTTCTGTTCTACCATTTTAATAACAACGAAATTGGAACAATAATTCTCTAGCTTGTATAAAAAAATTCGTTTGAATTGTCTATATGTTAAACGTCGAAATAGTTACAACGAATACTTGAAATTTTCATAAATCTTCAATTTTAAAACATGTCTTTTATGGAAATTTATAATTACACCAAAACATATCGTTCAAACAAGACGACAGGTAAAGAAGGAAACAGAAAGACTAATGAAAACCATGCAAATAAAAACAACAAACCAATGGATTGATAAGAATTGTATCCGGTTACTACCAATGCTAGTTTTACAACGTTATTCCCTTATTCTAAATTGTAGCACTTTCTCCTACCAGATACTGAAACGCTTATGCAATGCCTAAAAGTCCGAAGATTGTAGACTTGATATAGAGGTATGAAGAATAGTACAACATTTTAGTATTAATTCAATTTATATACATCTTGTGTGTCGGATATAGGTACGAATTGGAGAACCCTTGACAACCATAGAAAAATATTAATGTTGGTGATAACTAGTAACTAGTAACTATCGCCTCGAAGATAATCCAGCTTTCCGATGGTTTATTCTGTTGTAATAGAATTCTTCACAGCAGATATATATTTGCAAATCCTTACATACGCATCGGGACCTGAAACATCTTTTCATATGAAAAAGTAGCCTCTTCCAATGCTTTATACTGCAGTTTTAACGCAAGCTTTTTGGAAATAAAAAAAAAGTTCCCCACTCCACCAAAATGTCTATACGTTAGATCCACCTAATGTCAATCTGCAAATTAGTACAAAAATGCACTTGTTACAAATATGGAGATTGTCTGCCACTGTTTATATGTAGAAACATATAAGAACTTTTATGTTTTTGTTGCGTGTTTATTAAATTGTTCCTGAAAGTTCTAGTTAGTTGCTTCCGGTTGCTTCTTACGGCGCAACAAAAACTAAATGTTGCGCTGTGTTCCATGTTTCCATTATAAGCGGCAAATATCAAAGAAAAAGAAGAAATACTTGTGAACCAAGTGGTGTTTCGTCAATCTGTTGCTGTGGTGTGGACAGGCTGTAACTTGTAACTGTAGGTACACCGTTGCTGTTTGTACAGTTTGAAGGGAACAACTAGTGCGCTATTCCATTTTCTATTTAAACATGTTGGATTTTAAGTGAAATAACGAGTCATTAACTTTGTTAATTGAGTCTTACCGAAATTTCGAGTGTTTGTGGAATCCCATAAACCAAAAATACAAATGCAGAAATACGAAGGTAGATGCATGCACAAAATTAAGTGATATTTCTTGAGCAAACGAAACAGAAGTAAAAAAGAAAAATGGAAAATTTGATTGCGCAGTTCTTTAGAGAAAGAAAAAATATGATGATTCCAAAAAGTCTGGTGCTGGGGCAAATTTTGTGTCAAAATGGTTTGCATATAACATGAGGTGTTTAATAGCTGTAATCCGCCCTAATGTTTTCTTTCTCGAAAACTGGGTCGAACCCAATAGTTTTCTTTTCTTTTTTCACTTAAAATAATAAAAGCTTCTCACACTCTTCACACTCCTCATCGGTCGACATCTTTAAACACTGTTGACTTACTGGAGATATTCTGTTCTATCTATTCGTGCAACAGGAATGGAACAGAAAGACGGTTAAGTTTTTGTTCCATCGTTGAAGACAACATGTTTATATAAATTTTGCTTCTTATCTATACTCTGGAACCAACGGCAACATACACCAACACAAATATTACTATCTGGTGTATGTCCACCTCCCAAATTATACAAGGTTAATACCAAAAAATATTGACTTATTTCTCATTAAAGAACAAACTGGTAGTACAGAATTACTATATACGAACTATATGCTAAATTAACCATATTGCAGTTATTATCAATGTGTATGGAAAAGAGCTTTTCATGAAGTACAACTAATAGCTAACTAATTTAGCAGCACATACATACATAAAAGACCATTCATGTAAGAGGTTTTAATGATTACCTCTTCGCTGTAAATTAACAATTTTTGCTTATTCCATCCTAACGAACCAACTACTCGAACAATTCCAATACTCTATTTGCTAATATGTAAAAAGCATTTGCTCTTATTTAGCGTATTTTGCTTAGCATTTTTGACTCAACTTCACCGCAGATTAATTTTGTTTTGTTTTAGTATTTTCGTAGTATTAATATAAAGGCCGTGTGATTTTAATTAAACATCATTTACAAAATCTATAGTTATAAACAACGTACATATTTTCTATTTGTATTACCTTACAAATTTAATTAACATTAATTCAAATGACAGTATATTTGCTCATGTAGTAGCATCTAATAGCTGGATCCCGTTGTGCATGCTTACATGCATATACATACATATATATAAAAAAGTATTAAGCTAAGTTCAGAAGTACACGCATAAATGTATATTCAAGCCGCACCTTTGTTGATTGTTCATCTCACATAATGTGCTTCGTTCTAGAGCAAGGCAAACACAAAACGCACATAAAGGATATCCTCCTATTGTGCGAACAACATCTGATAGCAATTACCGAAGGGTATTTAATCTTTCTGAAATTTTTTCCATCTATTTTTACTAATCTTCATATACAGCTAATACATACAACAAAAGTGGACCTCGACCCGATCAACGTGATACGTCGCAAGCATCCAGGAAACAATAAATATGTGGTTCCCGCTCGTCTATGTGTACGGTCTCCGGTTTGACCGTTGGTAGGCAGCAGTGAAAGGGTCGAGGGTCATTGGATGCGGTCGTCGTGGCCTGTTATGATCCGTGTAGTATAGGCAAACGTGTACAGCCTGTCCATCTAAGCATTTAAATTTTATATCGATGCGGCGACCATTAACAATGTCTTTTATTGCGACCGTTGAGTGTGCAGACAGTTAATTCTGATGAGAATACTTTGAATTGTTCGTGTAGAAGGTTGCTTTTCTATAGTTAAGCTTTCTGATTAAACTACATACTTACATATACCTGAACAGTTGGTCTAAAACGAGAGCTCACTATTTTAGATTTTTTCTAGCATCTACATAGTTTCTCTTCTCTGGGTATACAGTTAAAACTATTTTCTTAACGCTCACATCAAATTTATAAGAACAATTATCTGAATTATGACATACCTCAATCATTACATAAATTTGATTTATAAAATGGAAATATCTCTCATTCTCATTCAGTTCTATATTTCTCCTTTTTGGCTTTTCGTATTCTGATTATTTTCAACAAAAAATACATATTTTTTGAACAATATGCCCAACACATTATGCATTCCAATTATAGGACATAAAAAACAGTATTCTTCTGTCATAGAGGATTGTTAACACTAACAAGTGTTTTGACAAGTCCAAATTATGCTTAACTAGGTCCACATAAAAAATAATTAAATGATTACGACAAAAATCCAGTTAATTATCTTTCTCTAAATTGAGCAACAGAGTTTGGCTAAAGTTCTGGACTACATACTCAGTTGGAAGTATAAACATTTTAAAAATCATCTTTGGAATTGTAACAAACATGTTACTATGGTGATTGTAGTTTGATTTCCATATCAGTAACACGTAATCTAGCTTAGAGCACACAAATGCAATGATACTAGAGTCCACGACGACACGATCTACAGTTACGTGTAGTTCTGTAATGAAACCTAACTTATGTAAGTGCATAAGCACGAAGCAGGCATAGGGGTTGATATATTTAACGAATAAAAGCTTAAAGTCAGAAATTTGCCAAATCTTTCTACTATGTATGGTGAACTATTGTTCTACCATAAATGCAATCGTACCCAATATTATCATCAGTTTGACATAAGAATTACATATGTACAGGGTGTCCCCGATATACAAAGCATCCTTTTAAGGGATGATAGCTACAACGATTTAGACACAAAAACATATAATACACCTTGGGTCTATCTGTAAACGTAAACGAGAAAAAAAATTATTTCTAAAAAACCTTATTTGGTCAAACTGTACAAGAAAACTCATCCATATTGCTTCTTAAATAACCAAAAAATCATATCAAAAATTTAGGGTTGAAAATACCTGAAAACAACGATGAAAACGAATTATTTCATATTTTGAAATTGAAGCGTGGTGTCATTTCTCTTCCATCACAGTGTACTCGTATTCAATAGAATGGCAGATGTGAGCCAAACATCATCTGTTTATACGACCTTGAACTTGTATCGTACGAAGTCAATGGCCATACGTTTTAAAATAAACGTACCTTTGCGTTTTTTTAATAATGTTATGACAATAAAATCGATGTTACGTTGAAGTTAGAGTGAAAAGGGCGTATTTAATAGCAGCCTCCGATCGGTAAATGAAAATTTAAGTTGAGTTAATTATTGCAATTATGTTATGGCGCTTTAAGCTCTGTCGTAAAGGCTACTACAAAATTGAGTGCTTTTCTTTTATTTGTGATAAATTGGTGGTCCTAAAAAGGACTTTTTTCAGAGGCAGGAGAAAATGTATTACAGGAAAGGCTCGATGTGTTGCAACACACGCCTGTAATCGTCGGGTAAATCTTGCACAGATCAGCTGTCGGTGTACAGTATGCATCGAAGTTTGTGACATGAGAAATAATTTTTTTTTCTCGTTTACGCTTAAAGATAGACCCACGGTGTATTATATGTTTTTGGTTCTAAATCGTTGTAGCTATCATCCCTTAAAAGCATGCTTTGTATTTCGCGGACACCCTGTATATCTAACTTTAGTGACGTTCATACCTAGTTCATAAAGTAGTAGATGAAAAATAAACTGGTGGTCTCTATCCCATAAAGGTAATAACATTTCATGTAATTGCGATTTGTGTACGTAAATGAAACTGGACGATAAATTTAAACTAAACTTGTAGATACATCAGTGGTACGTTACAACAAATTCAGTATTAACAGAGCATTTTCTTCACATGAACAAACAAATCCTTCTCGTTGAGATCTCCGGTGTGACTACGTACCTACACAATTTTTTCCTGTAAGACAAGAAAAGTAATCAAAATACAGATACATACATGTTCTCAATCTCGCTCATTGTTGTCGGTGTTTTGCCTCCAGTGTGGTGATATGCGGAAGTACCGTGACTTTTTGATTTGTCCATCTTCCACTCTAAATATAAGTAGCGTTGTGAAGGAGTTTTTTCTTCTTATATCTTTAGTTTTACCTACCTACTGTGATGCTGTCAAAACTCAAAAGTTCATAATAGAATATAATTGGTCACAGATAAAAACCAAGAGCATCAGACATAATTAAGTGTAAAGACTAATCTACTAATCTAATTCAAAGTTTTTGTCATACCATATTGCTAAGCACAAATTCGATTTGTTTATTATTATCAAGGTCTTTGGTAGTGGAAGATCGTCTAGCCATAAACTACATTGGCGATGAGATATTGGACTAGAGCATAAATACTTTTATACAAACAAGATTTAATTATTTTGGCTGTTTTTAATAATAACTATTAAGCTGCTATATTCAACAATGATGATCATAATGTCCAAATTATCACTATAATTACAAAAAGTTACAGTAAGAAGGAGCAGTAGAATAACAGATTTATGAGTACAAAATTACCTAGAGATCGAAACACTAGCACATCTATTGCGTCTTGGCTTGCAAAAATAGATATGTGTCTACTAAATAGTCTATGAAAATAGAAAAAGTTAATAAAGCTAATGGCATGGACACCTACATTCCAAAAAAGGAGTACCTACTTTATGTCCACGTAGTAACGAAAAAATAATGTTTTTCAATCTCAGTCCGACTCTGTTGTTTGAGCTCAAGGCATAAATGGATGGGCAACACAAGCAGAACGTAGCGTCATTCACAGACATTCATTGTCTTATATGTACATTATGGTAAGTACATGGACATAATTTTAATCTACGGAAAAACAGGATAAAATCTTTTACTGCACCTGTATTACGTACAGAAAATCCAATATCTATTAGACAATGATTTTTCTCGACGGATTACCTGTTGTGAATGGTTTCGTCAAACACAAACTCGTCTTCCAAATCTTCGATCCGTGATCCAGTTTACCGATGAATATTACTTCACAAAAAATGGTGTGTTGAATTACCATAATATTTATCACTGTGCCGATAAAAACCCACAAGATATCCATCATAGTTGATCCCAACATAGGATATTAATAAATGTATGAGTCGAAATATTGGGCGATCATTTATTTGGGCCACATGTATTTCCCGAAAAATTAAATGCGGTAGATCATTTAAATTGTCTGCAAAATACGTTACCTGATTACTTGGATGACATGCCACTACATGTACGACGGCAAATGTAGTTCATGCACGACGGCGCACCTTTACATGTTGCCCGACTTGTATGGGAACATTTAAACCAGGCATTTGCACATTGGATAGGAAAAAAAACAGGTCCAAACGAATAAAATCTGTAGTAAATGTGTGTCTTTGTTATAAACAGAATATTTGTGAAAAGACCACATGTGCAATTTATAGAGCAGCAAAGGTGCCTCGTAAATATCATATCACCTTGATAAAAAATATCTGTTTATGTCTATTAGAAATTTTTTCCCTCTTTCTTGTACACACGTGTCAAACCCGGATTCAACTAAATTTATTTAACAAAATTTGGTTTGGTGTTTATTTTTTCGACACCATTCATTTGACACCCTGTACAGGGTTTCCACGGCTGGGTGAGACATAGGGAGAATACATAAAATTGGTTTTCGGTGAATATTATCTCCCTAATATTACTTCATGCAAATTTAAGTGAGCTATATACAACTGGGCTAATAATAAACATTTCTACAATTATAGTACAGAGAAAGTCATTTTAATAAAGTCAGAAAATTGGCCGCTTGCAGTATCCGCTTGCATGCTAAAGGCCTTATTAGGAATTGACGCGCAATAGATTTAAAAATAATAATTTTCTGACTTTATTAAAATAACTTTCTTTGTACTATGGATTGTGGAAATGTTCATTGTTAGCTGAGTGATAATATGATAATATGATGAAGTAGTACTAGGGAGATAATATTCATCGAAAACCGATTTTATGTATTCGCCCTATGTCCCTCTCGGCCGTGGAGACCCTATACCTATATATGTTTATGTAAATATACAGGCTGTTTGTTCAGTTTTTACATTTTTTTAGCACAAGATAGTATTCGTAAAATAAAAGCGTTGTGCAAAAAATTGCATGTATACATAGTGTATTAACCGAGATGTACCCACCTATTGGGAAACACAGTATTTTTACCTACCTTATAACAGCTGTTCGAAGTTTTGACCGTCCGAATACTATGTATGTATTCTCGACAAGTGTTTTTACGTGTCAATCACCTATCCAATAGTAAACAATACTAAGACAGTCGTTCCGATACTCCTGTGTTTACGTATTTATCAATAGCGCCTCTCAATAACATTAAACTTTTTGAATGGCGAATGACCTCACAGACTAGTCATCACAACAGCATAAACATACTTTTGCTTACAGTGCATTATAACATTACATGCGACGATGATAAAACGTACCGCAAGTTCTCAAACAAGCTGGTCCTACGTTTAACCCTCATTTAAAGTTTGCTATTTTGAATTTTAATATCTCGGTTATTACACAATGTAAAAATGCCATTTTTGGTATATTACCCTTATCTGCAGAATACTATCTTCTGGTAAAAAAATGTAAAAACTGAACAAACCGCCTGTATAAGTGTTTTATCGACAGTAACAACATGATCTATAAGCTCACCAATTCAAATCACAGATTAAGTGCCGTGTTTTCAACTTTGCCCACTTCTAGTCAGCATTCAGACACTTGGGAAACTATTTTGGAGAACCAATTTTCGTGTCCAGACGCAAACTGGTGGTGTAGAAATGTGTGCATGAAATACCCTGTGTTTCAGATATTTCTCCTCTGATTTGACGTTTAATAATAAGAGCATGTATTGTATCGATATTTTCAAGAACAATAAGAGAACCTTTGACTTTTCAAGTCGCAGTGACGTTATAACATTTCTCTTGGGATAGTATAGATTGTCACAGTTTTAAAGTAGGTACGTATTTAATTTGCAGAACAATCTAGCCCGAGTCTCAAAATGTTATAAGTGTTCATATAGCGTCAACGTCACCAGATTTGCAATATTCATACAGATTTATAATTCTCAGTGTCAATACTTGATCTTCCGTTTCACAGTTGTTAGGAATAACACTCTTCTCCTGGGAAATATGCAATATCGCCGAAAGGAACAGAATTTGGTTGCACGACAAAATACTTCAATCACTTTTTTAAAGTGTGAAAACTTGATGTGGCAGCTGAAAACAAGAATAAAAAATACAAATTACATGAAAATTAAATGCTTTGCAGTTGCACATCATCACCCCATGTTATACAATTAAATATAAAGTCGTGCACTATTCAATTACATATATGGAGGAATCAATAATACTACATACTATAAAACTATTGTTTGGCGTTTATTAAACCCGAACACAGAATTATCAATACTTATTGATTATTCACGATACTAACTACAATAACTACGTATTATTCTGAAAAAATACTGAAACTATTACCGCAAGCGGCTACCACATAGCAATAAATTGTCGCTGGCGACGGTAAACCATTAAGTACACAGTAAAGTGAAAGCAAAAAACAAATTAAAGATGATATATCCTGTCCTGGCAGCGAGCATATGTTGTACACTCTGGTAATTTATATATCGTATAGAAAGGCCAGTGTCCATCGCTTTTAAACATGTTCAAATACGCGTTCCACTATTTATTACTACTTCCCTAAAGGCCACAGATGTTAAGTGTTTTATGAATAGATTGTATTGTTTGACTGTATACGTATATGTATATGAACGTGTCTAATAGATACTATCTCACTTGAAATGTCAAGAAACAATGTGCCTACGATCTTGCACTGGATATATCCTTCAGAACTTGCGAAATTAATTAATAAAACAAAAATCCGCAATTGATACAAATATTTGAATTTCAAAAGCACTGCAAATTTAAGATTTTCTCTATTGTAGCTTTATTGATACAATAATAATAAGGTATTAGTTACATATGTACTAAACGGAATGCGAATCAGCGCTACAAGGATGTTTTTATTGGAGCACTCAAGGAATAATATATTATTTATTTGTATTGTATTATATGCATAACAATTGTTTTTCACTTTCTAGAAGCATGTTCTTTTTTTTCCCCGTTTCTTACTTTATTAATGTTCATAAATTCGTATTTAAGTTACTTAGTTTATATGCTGTTGAATTTTATTTTTATTGTGAATCATTTAATTTACTTATTTACGTATGTACCTACTTTTATTTATTTTATGTCCTGTAATCGGTGTAAACTGTTGGGCATTAAATATTATTATTATTATTATTATTATTATTATTATTATTATTATTATTA
>ML218627.1:19867-31739 GCA_004785975.1 Popillia japonica
TATTATTATTATTATTATTATTATTATTATTATTATTATTATTATTAAAGGAGTTTATAGGAAGTCACTACAGGTAAATTCCGGTAACTCCAAACACCAACATCTTTTAATTAATTTGGCGCACGTGTTTCGACGACGCGTGGATAGTTATTATTAACCAAATACCAGATGTACTCATTTATAATAAGAGAAGCAACCGGCCATTTATGAACGTGGCCCCAACTATACAGCTGGTTATCTTTTCTCCCACAAACACTATTCTGTACCACAACCGAGACTTTAGTTAGGATAGCGAAATGCCGGAATTCCAACAACATATCGAAGGTTCGTCACCCCATGCATCGTTAAGGTTTGTCTCAAAGACAATTCAGTAGAAATCAAAATTTGCCGGGACGTCGAAGGCCTTCCATGACTTATTAGACCCTCAACTCATGAAATACTCATACATATATCCATCTGATACGATCGAATTGACATTTATATCGAATAATTTTGCTGAACATTTTCTCAAATACTGTGACGTGTATATGTAGTTATTAATAAGTTCTTTACTACCTCTATAGTATATTGGCACGATCTTTTCTGCCTTCATATTATTTTTAAAAATTGCAGACAATGCGCAATTCGTTAATGATAAAATACAGCCAGTCAATGAAGATGCAAAATAGCTGAATGTTTTTACTGCTACATTATTGCATCACTGCGCTTACCAGTTCATAGTTATAAATTGAATGAAAATAAAAAGAAGCCCAGCGGCAGACACCGTGGAACCAGTACGACTCAGCTGATTTGGAGTCTGTAGAACTCTTAAACATTTTAAGCAAGTCAACACAACCTGTGTTGTAAAAACTCGACAGAATTGTTATTTGCAATTTTTGCTACAGTATTTATTGTAGGTTACTATAGCTTTTATTCTTATTTTACGAATTTATTATCAGGTCTACGTAGTACTTATGGGCTTTTAGCTACATTAATTAGAATCTTATGTGCCACTTTACGCATTTTATAAACATACAGGAGAAAAAGACTTATTACAATGCATAAATTATGTACATCACGCAGCTGTTCTCCCCCATACTTCAAGTTATTATTAAACCACGAAACTATGAGGATACAGTGATTGATTTTCCAACCACGAGTTTTTTTAGAAGACAGCTAGTGTTAAGTTGTCGTACAGAAATATACTTGGAAATGTATACTTTCGCGATACTGCGACAAAAATACATATCCATCAACGTCTCATTCTTAAGATATGTCTGAAATTTCTCGTTTCAGAATACGAAAAGTTGCATGTATGGGTTAAATTTAATTTGACGCGGTGTATTATACATTATACAATATAATATACAGGCTGATTCATTTTCGAGCCTCACCGTTGCGATCTCGCTTATTATTGAAGATAGACGGTAGGTTTAAATTTGTCAAAGTTGCTAAATTCTATGGTTATTACGATCCCGAAAAGAAAGTAGACTTCGAGTTATTTGAAAAAAACCGAAAAATCTCATTTCCTTATTTTGCTTGTAGCACTTTTACTTATTGGGTGTAGAAGAGGAAAACTAAAGACACATTTTCAAGGCCACTTTTGCTCCTCTATCTTATGGTGTATTTAAAATTTTTATACGACATTTCGTTTTCTTTGAATCATCATGAACTTTGTTATTTCTTACGGGCGCCATATTGGATTTTGACACAACTAGAAAGATTTTCTTTTTCTAATTTCAACCATGTATCATATGTTGAAAATAAAATATGATATAATGTGTTAATTGACAAAGAATCTGATTTGAGATTAAAGAAGGTAGGTAGCTATGAAATTTCGAACTGTCAATCACTTAAAATGGAGTATCGCATAAATGAAAGTCGACGTTAAATAAGATAGCCATGGAATTACGAACTGTCAATTATCGTTGCGTTAGTAACGCAAAAGTGGCATTCACCGACGAAGAGAAACGAGAAATGTTATGGATTCTTTATCAATCAAACCGAAGTACAAGATATTTAGAATTGTATCCTAAACGACTACAACATATCATACCATTTTTCATCATCGTGACAGAAAATTAGGCGAATATGGATCGTGGAGAACTGTGTCGAAATAAGCTGAAACCGTACAAAGTCCATGTTAGTCATCGTTTACTACGTGGTGATAACTTAAGACAAATAGAATATTGTAATTGGTTACTGGGAAAATTAGCAAACTACGATTATTTGAATACAATCTTGAATCAAAATTTCCTAACTGACCGGCTAGTGGCGCGGTGCCTAGTGTGCTCGCTTCCCAGACCGACAGTACTGGGTTCGAACCCCGGTGTGTTCCTTCCGAATTTAGTTTTCTGTAGATTCCCAGATTCCATGGCAAATGCTGAAAAGTTACATTTTAAGTCGGTCTACAACCGCAGACATAATAACAACTCATAGCCAGCCGATGGCCCCCGTAATTGGCACAAGCTGTTGGGGATGTGAAGGCATGAATTATTATTATTATTGTGGTGGAATATTTAATCGAAATACATCAGGGTAAAATTCCAAATATCTTGTACTCGCTATTGTTGTATTTTAGTTCGTTGACTAAAAAATAAGTAACATATGTATCTTGTTTCTCTTTGCTTCTCTTCTCACACCATTATTCCGTTACTAATGCAAGTTCAGTTCAAAATTCCATGGCTATCTTATTTAACATCGATTTTCATTTTCACGATACTCAATTTTAAGCGATTGACAGTTCGAAATTTCATAGCTACCTACCTTATTTTATCTCAATTTAGATTTTTCGTCAATTAACACATAATATCAAATTTTGTTTTCAGCATATGACACATGGTTGAAATCAGAAAAAGAAAATCTTTCTAGCTGTGTCAAAATCCAATATGGTGTCCATAAGAAATAACAAAGTTGATGATGATCCAAAGAAAACGAGACGTTGTATAAAAATTTTAAGCAGATCATTAAATAGAGGAACAAAAGTGGCCTTTAGAATGTGTCTTTAGTTTTTCTCTGCAAGACCGAATAAAAGTGCTACAAGCAAAATAAGAAAATGACATTTTTCAGTTTTTTTGAAAAATTTCGAACGTCATTTATTTTAAGTCTACTTTCTTTTCGGAATCATAATCACCACAAAATTTAGCAACTTTGCCAAATTTAAACCCACCGTCTATCTTCAATAATAAGCGAGATCGCAATGGTGAGGATCAAAAATGAATCAGTCTGTATATATTACCTACATTATATTGTATAGTGCTATATAGTAAGAGACATTACGTTGTCCTATTCATTAAAAAATAAGATTTAGTTGTTGATTAACCCTACACATTAAAGTATAGTAAAGTAGGTATAGTGGCAACGCCTATGGTGTTATGCAGTGACTATACAGGGTGTCCGCGATATACAAAGCATGCTTTTAAGGGATGATAGCTACAACGATTTAGAAACAAAAACATATAATACACCTTGGGTCTATCTGTAAGCGTAAACGATAAAAAAATTATTTCTCATGTCACAAACTTCGACGCATACTGTACAGCGACAGCCGATCAGTGCAGGATTTACCCGACGATTACAGGCGTGTGTTCTTGCAAATGGGCAATACATCGAGCCTTTCATGTAATAAATTTTGTCCTGTCTCTCAAAAAAGTCCTTTTTAGGACCACCAATTTATCACAAATAAAAGAAAAGAACTAAATTTTGTAGTAGCTTTTACGATAGAGCTTAAAGCGCCATAACATAATTGCAGTAATTACATTGTTTTCATTCAATGCGACTTTCCCTCAACTTAAATTTTCATTTACCGATCGGAGGCTGCTATTAAATACACCCTTTTCACTCTAACTTCAACATAACATCGATTTTATTGTCATAACATTATTAAAAAAAAAACGCAAAGGTACCTTTATTTTTAAAACGTATAGCCATTGACTTCGTACGATACAATAGCCTAATGTAGTTCAAAGTCGTATAAACATATGATGCTTGGCTTGCAGCCGTGCTTCTATTGAATACGTGTACAGTATGGTGTAAGAGAAATGACAACACGCTTCAATTTCAAAGTATTAAATAATCCGTTTTCATCGTTGTTTTCAGTTATTTGCAACCCTAAATTTTTGATATGGTTTTTTGGTTATTTAAGAAGCAACATGGATGAGTTTTCTTGTACAGTTTGACCAAATAAGGATTTTTAGAAATATTTTTTTTTTCTCGTTTACGCCTACAGATAGACCCAAGATGTATTATATGTTTTTGTTTCTAAATCGTTGTAGCTGTCATCCCTTAAAAGCATGCTTTGTATATCGCGGACAGCCTGTATACTTACTTCGTTGCGTTAATTAACATAAACTTTGGATTTTAAATATTTCCCTCAGATCAAATGCAGTCATATATCTGAAATTAGTCTACCAATCATACCATCCGCTTTTACCAATATCCTACCAGCAAAATTTATTGACACATTATAGCTAACTGTGGAAGCGCTAATTCAAGTAGTTCATGAACTGTTCGCTATTATTTTCTTTGGTTGTAGGAAACTACTACGTAATTCGAATAGAAGCTCGACAAACATTAAATTCCTAACAGCTTAAATACTTTGCCAGAGAGATATCACTTCTTCTAATTTGACCATGTTGCAAGGATATTACTGCTGAGAAAAAGCTAATTAGATTATTAATCGCTTTTATCTCGGAAGATGTTCCGTTAGAAATAAACGTTACACACTACATTTATTTTTTTTAGATACCTACGACTTGTAACAGTTATTCAAGATATTTTATTCTAAATCCAACATCTCCTATAAAACAAGTACTTTTCTTCGAGTAGATAAATAGATATGTGCAATGGGAACTAATATCCGACGGATTGGTTTTAATTTTATTGTTCGTGCCTGCTGCTTTAAAGAAGTTGTTGTTTGTTCATGATTTGTACTTATCGAAATATAATCACTAATGATAATTAAACATTCCAATTCTTGTATTACTCAGATTCTTGTGCAATTTTGATAACCCTAAAGCAAACTTTAAGTTTAATAGAGAGAAAATAAAGAAGTAAGTAATTTTCTACGTACACGCAGAGGTAAACACTTTCATAATAAATAAGCCGGCCATAGACACAATCAGCAACCATCTTAAGCTAGACTATCACATGTGCTATGACAGTTATGTACGGTTATTCATTAAATTGGTGAATTTCTTAATTTCCTTAATTGACATTGACGTATGGTAGTCAGCGTCAAATGCGTGGGTAAACATGACTAAAAATTTCTCTTTGCTTCGCTCCGAAAGCAGCACGTCTGACACGCAAAGTGTTAACAAGACGTCCCTTCTTTCATATCTTGCGCTAATTAATTAGTCGACAAACTTAAAAAAAAAACGCAGTTAAACTTGACGTGTTTAATTGAAAATATGTGCAAGCACCTTGCAATGTTATACATGTTATCCATCATTGCGGGCAACTGCTGTACACTTGTAGAACCAGGCGTAATAGAGAATATTTGTAGATCTGACTTGCATGTTGTATGCAAAACGAGTGTTTGCAATGGATATATCCGTCACCGTTAAACGTCTTTCTTGTTCTTTCTTGGTAGTTCATGTCAAACTGTTTTCATCATATACATACATGCATATTTGTTTGTTTAGCAAATGATTGTTATTTCACATTGTTTTTAACGGATAATAATAATTATCAATTAACCTATTGGACAAAATTGAAAACAATTTAAAAATTAATATTGTTGTGTGCCACTTATGACGCAAAATAAAAAAATATATGAACAGTTTAGGAAGAACCAGATTATAATGTGATTGAAATTTTTACAATGGTTATCTAACTAACCCACCCTCAACCCTTGCCTGTAATTTCCCAATGTAATTAAATGTGTGTGTGTGTTTTTCGTATCCAATATCCTCTTGTGCGCGTTACAAACTCCTCCCTGCCGTTTTCAATCTTGTTTTTCTTTTTTAGGGTTTTCTTCACTGTTCACTAGTTTAATTTTGATTGTTGAAGGTCTAATGGGCACTTATAAACTTTTATTTGCTTTAAAATATTGTATTTTCGTTAAAATCGGTTTTCGTGACTTCTTTTTTCTGTCAGTCGTCAAAATTTCGTAAACAACTGTCCCCTCCCTTTTGTTTCTCCGTTTTTTCCAGGCCTACCACACAATAAATTTCCAAATGCACTGCTTGATATTTTTTAAAAATGATTTTCGTAATTCCAGCTTGAATTTCATGTTTGTTGTGTCGAAATGGATGTAATTATGTGTTATATGTGTTTGTGATGTATTTTTACAATAAATTTTGAGGAATAAAATTTTTCACATTATAATCTGGATTTTTTAATTTTTCCCCGTGCACGCCGTTGGCTGGAGTTATTTATTTTTTTTTAACTAATTAATAATTAATTAATTAATATAATTGTTTAATTTAATTTAATATTTTTTTTTAATTTTAAAACTCCTAAAACGAATAAGGAGATAGTATGAACAATATCAATAATAACATAAGAATATGTACTAAGATACCGAAACGGAGTAATATGTATAATCGCTGTTTTAGTAAATACCTGATGTAAGTCATTCGGTTATTTGTTGAAAAGACAAATGCTAAGGGAGTCTCAGGCTCAGAAAGATACCATTTGTCATTGACATCAATTTGGAAGAGTATAATATTGTTCTTTTTATTAACTTTAGGTAAATGTAAATTGTAGGACTGTATGCATACAGAAAATACCTAGCTACATTATATTTTTATTGTGGCTATGTTGTTTCGCCTTTAAGCTGTTTTGGTTGTAAATATGATTTACACATACATACGTATAATATATTTTCATAATTATAAGAAAAGAATTATAAGAATATAACAGTGCGTATTACTTGTTATTGTTTATTCCGCATATTAAACACTAATTTTTGAAGATTTTGCGCTCATGTTCTGTTACACAATGTAATTTGATTGATTAAAAATCTGATACTTTCATCACATCAATAATCTTGCTCTAACTATGTAGTCCTGTGTATTTGACAATTCGACTCAACACGGTTTTAGCAATAATTCAGACAAAAGATTATCTAAAAAAGAAAAAGAGTTGATTTTTCTCCATGATTTTCCTTTGCTTTGCCGTTGAGTAGTTTAAATAATAAACGAAAAAAAAAAACAGTAAGAAATTTTTTAAATACCATACGTATCTGTTCGACTACACGAATATCAACCGTCACATCGAAACTTAGCACCCGCATAATTAATATAACAAGTTTGCCGACATTAGTAAACAAACGAAACTAATTTGTTGATTAATCATAGTACTAACCAGTGCTAGACAAATTTTTCTGAAAAGATCCGTAGATCATTCCAATATTTTTTCTATTGAGAGTAGCGTTTTTGAGTCACTCGTATCACAAGAATACTACGAGATCACCGGAAGTTGTATGGTACGTGGAAGGTTAACTTACTATACCATTTACACTCATTTCCATAGCTCTACAGCAACCAGGAGATTGATATTACCTACTGATACTACACCAAACACGTTTTTCTGAGTATCCTAGAGTGAGCTGACTGGAAGAATACCTGTATATGGTGCTGTTCCATAAAAGTAATATTAATAACTCATGATCTAACACCCCCAACAGCTTGCGCAACTTAAGATGTTGCCATATCGTTATTGCCAAAGAATTTGGGAAACTGAAAAACCAAATTCAGAAAGAATATACCACGACACGACCTGTAAATTGAGTGCATTAGGCGCTATGTCACTAGCTCGATAAGCTTGACACTTTCGGTCAAATTCTTTAGTCAATTTATGAACCGTTACATTCTAATTAATTAAACTCTAATTATATTGTGTGTATCACAAAATTTTATATCTTCAATAGAAATTTAAAATATTAAAAATATTACAAAAATGGTTTTTCAGGTACTTATCAGACATGTTTAATTTCGCTCAACCACTATTTTCTAATATAATTTACCATGTTTCTAAAAAAAAATGAGTAACACTTCAGCTTTCCTTTGCTATCTTGTATAAAGAAAACATTATTTTTCAACATTGGTAGAGAAGTTCCCCTTAGTGTGTTATTTAAAACGTTCCTTTTAAATTAAAAATTAAACCCGACACACAAGTACTTTGATGTCATCCTTCCGTCGTTGAGAACTGATAATTTGAATAACGCTTAATGAAAAAAGAAATAGAGAAAGAGTGGGTAAGAAAACAAAAAATGAAAAAGCTCCTCTTCTAAGTCTTAACAAGATTGATATTTGATGAAGGATAAAAGCTATGAAAAAGCGTTACACGGCGAAAGAAATGGAAATGAAGATAATTAAAAAAATGGTCGTAAAATGAGACGCTACGTTAGGGGGAATTTTTCTAAAGAACATGGTTGCTTATTTTTCTTAAATATAAACGACAATACATTTTTCGCCTACAATTTAGCAATATGAACATATAATCTATACACTATTATAATTTCATTCTTTTTCTTTGTGATAGAGAAATGCAAACAACTCAGTCAAAGTAATTGGCGCAATTATCTATTCTAAGTTACTTTTAGAACCAGATAAAAATGTGCAAGCTTGTAGAGAGTACTTATACATATACTGTACCTAATTGTAATGAAATTGACCGAAAATTAAATTTATTGAAATATGGTATTATTAATGTTTAAATATTAGTAGCACATGAAACGTGGAACGTGGAATTCGTAATAGAAATATATGTATGTAGTTATATAAGGGATCACAAAGCAGATATTGCAGTGAAATAGAAAAAAAAACAGAAGAGGGGCAACTTTTCAAGCTTAATATTTCTATTTCTCACTTTTAAACTGTACGTGCAAAAAGCTGGCCAGGCGCAACTGCATGTTCAAAATTGTGTTAGATACAACCTCCGAAGTGCTAGAACACCTTGCACAGCATTGTTACTGTAATAATCTGACTAAGAAATTCCAGTACTGATGATAAGTACTCAAAAACGAATGAATATTTACATTTGAAAATTAAAAAGTAAGTTAGCCTCTGCCACATATGTATGTGCGGCAACACTGTTGTCCTAAAAACGACAAATGAAATAAAATTGACAGCGAATGAAGAAATATTGCAGCATTAGAACACGCACTGAATTATTTCATTTTCAGGATTCCTTTTTTTAGTATACTTATACATTTTTATGACCGTTATTTACCTTAGACCGTTAGAATATAGCTTATTTTCCTTATATTTTTTCCACTTTCATAGGTCAATTACAACACTCTAATTCGACTAAAGATCAAATTTATTTCAAAATAATGTGGTTTTCGTTATAACTTCGTCAGTGGAATAAAATTGACATTTAATTCGTGTCAAATATATTATACATTATATTAATATCTAATATATTATTTGAAACGAATTAAATGTCAATGTCGAAGTTATAACGAAAACCATATTATATTGTAAAAGGTTTTGGAATAAGTTTGATCTTTAGTCGAATTAGAGTGTTGTAATTGACCTATAAGGTGGAAAAAATATCAGGAAAATAAGCTATATTCTTAACATTTAAAAAGGCAAAATAATTTATGTATTTTTTACGAAAAAGCTTTTAACCACCTTATTCCGTTCATATCCGCTGAATTCGCCTACCCGAGACTCTTGTCAAAATGCATATAATTCAAATTCCATATACAGAGTGTGCCCGGATAGGTGAAACGACTCTTATAAATGAGAAATAATTTTTGATTTAAATTATCATTTCTTGTGGTTTAAGCCTGCTTGGATAAAGACTAATTTCTAACATATTTTGATGGTTTGAAAACCAAGTTGGCCTTGATAGTGATGGAACACCATTTGTGGTAAAAGTACACTCATTAGAAACAATTATTAGTTTATGTAAGTTTCTGTTTCCTAACACTAGTTCCCCCAAAGAGAAGCAGAACAGTAATCGCCGTGTCTCGTCACCTTCTTCTAAAGTATGGCATAATTTGCCTTTGTATGAATATATTGTATTTGCTTTTAAATTCTTTGCAAATGTGATTTACTTATGTTACCCTTCTTCTTATAGGACACACTTCCTGTTGTGAGGAATCTCTTTATTAAACGCCAAGCAGTAGTTTCGTTAATTACCGCATTTGGATATTTTGTACTAAATAAAGCAATAACAGTATTTATGGATTTATCGCCGGTTCCATAACATTGAATCGCCCAATTTTTTCCCTCTAATGTTAACATTGTTTGTAGAAATAGTTTAAAGAGCAGATTACGAATGATAAACTATTATTTGACTGACAAGTTTGACAGATTGCAATTGTTAGGGAATCAATATTGTTATTCCATGGCATCCTTAGAAACAAATGAATTAGTATGTTTATGTATTTTGTCATTCTGAAAAAAATACTTTTTATTTTAGTTTACTCTGAATGGAAAAGCTGCTTTGCCTTCACGGCTTACTGTTAGTACATTAGCTTAAGTTAATGTATAAAATTCGTATTATTTCATTAATAAATGGCAAATGTGAAGCCTATGAATTGTATTAGGTACACAATAATTCCGCTGGAAATGTATTTATTCATTATAAAAAAACAATTAATTTGAATGATTTCATTCTGAACAACTTTCTTTAGTAATATTTTGACGTACTATGAACAGAAAAAGCACTTTGACTGCAATGAAATTAGTTTTACCTTCACTGTCAAGGCCGACTTGTTTTGCAAATTAGTCTTTAACAAAACAGGGCTAAACCACAAGAAATGATAATTTAAATCAAAAATTATGTCTCATTTATAAGAGTCGTTTCACCTATCAGGGGACACACTGTATGTATGTATATATATATATCAATCTAAATATATACAGAAAATGTATCTGTTATAATCAGACCTATTCAAAATATTCCATATATTTTCTTATTATTTCTAATTTAAATATTCAGATATTCGTTCGCATCAGATATGATTACATCTGAAAATGTCATTTATTTGCCTGTTATCTGCATATCTCACCCTCATTCACCATCTATCTCTCTTTCCCGAATACATCGACAACAGAAAGAATCAGCGTAGAGCTGTAAAGAGAAAAAGAAATGAACGAAACTTCCATATTGCCCCCGGAAAACATAAAAGAGTTCTCTCCCTTCTTTGACTCGGCTGTACTACGTATTTCATTTCGAGTCTCTTTCAGGGAATGTCGAAGCAGCGTTTTCCTTCTTTTAACTCTTTCAACCCCACCCGAGAAAATTCACCCTCGTTCGCCCCCGTGATTTTAATCAATAACGAGAGAGGAACGGTTTACACTGCTGTTAAATTCTACTTTAGTTTTATATATTTTCTGAAAATAATGCTTTGAAATACAACAACTCTGAAACTCTGAAAACTGAAAATCTGCCTTAGTAGACCGGTTTTACTGAAAACATTTTTCAATTTACAGTTTATCTGTTTCTATATTCTCAGTGAACATATATATCCATATATTATTACTATACCCTCTGTGTTAGCAAGTTTTTGGTTTTAATATTGTAAAATAGAATTTAATCCATATTTAAAATTTATAAATATGATTTTGAAAGAATGGACATATACTTATGTAGTATTAGCATTATGGTAATCTCAAAAATGTAATTAGCCTTACCTAACTCAAATGGAACTGTTAAAAAATGAATTAAGTACAATATTTAAAAAGTTATGCATTCAATATTGAAAGCGTTTTGGAAAATTTTACGCCAAATTCTAAAAATGTCTATATATGTAAGCTTTTGTTTTCTTCATTTTTGACTTGTTTCGTTCATGTCTGTACGTACTTTACTGTATACGTTGTATCTGTATGTGGGTATATGATATGCTGAAATAAAGAAATATTATTATTATTATTATTATTATTATCATTATTATTATTATTATTATTATTATTATTATTATTATTATTATTAT
>SMLS01068259.1:0-10975 GCA_004785975.1 Popillia japonica
CTCACCTCTCCCTCATTCCTTAATAGCACAATTTTATAAGCAGAAGTTTATGCAACACCGTATCAGAGGCTTTGCTTATATCATACACAATTATTTCCGCAAACACTTGATAATTCTGCGCATTCTGCATTCCGCCATAATTCTGAGACTGAGTTCTGGGTTACTTTTAAGATCTTCGCATGTTTTTTAACGCAAAATACACTAGATATCATCCATACAGCATAG
This sequence comes from Popillia japonica, assembly GCA_004785975.1. NCBI lineage: Eukaryota > Metazoa > Arthropoda > Insecta > Coleoptera > Scarabaeidae > Popillia > Popillia japonica. The sequence continues at coordinate 226 of SMLS01068259.1, forward strand.
CAAGGCCATTAGCATTCTCCGGGAAGTTATTGACGTAGAGCAACAAAAACAACGGACCCTAAACAGAACCATGTGGCACTCCATGTCAAGTTGTTTATCAAAGTGGTGTAATTTGTATTGCTGTTCAATTATAGGCCGCTACACATCCTGTCCGCAAAGCATGACCGCAGTTAAAGCCGGACCACACGTCTAAAACCCATCAACTTTCCTTGGATCCGACCTGCTATAAGGTTTGATGTGGCCCGTGAAACATTTTGAAAAACACAATTAAAAAGAAACACTACATACTTGTTGTTCTACACTAGACGATTCTAGATTATTTCTTCATTTTGCCTATATAAGCGGGCGGATGGCCCGAACTTTAGTTCAGTTCTATTTGAACTACCGAGGTAATAACTTCGACAAGCAATATCCTAGCGAACTACTAGTGCCGTCAATTTGCTTTGTGACTTTGTGTGCATCTTGCTTCCTTACTAATTATATTTTTTGCTAAGTTTATCGAACGAAGAGTAAACGAAAATGATGTCTGGTGGAAAGAAACGAAATGTAGATGCATAGGGTCGCCAGTTTCAAGATAAATAGAGTGAAGAATTCTTTTTTATTTTGCACAATGGTAAGCCTATTTGTTTGGTGTGTAATGAATCCATTTCAGTGATGAAAAAATTCAATATAAAGAGGCATTACTCAACTAAGCATCCTATGCTGCACTCATTGACAGGACAAATAAGAAAAGACAAAATCCAGAAGCTTACTGCAAATTTGCGAAAAGCAGCAGCAAATGTTTCATAAACAAAAAAGACAACTTCATAATGTTGTGAAAACTAGTTTTATAGTTAGTTCGAAATTGGCAAAGGTCATTAAAACCATTTGTCGAAGAAGAATTTATTAAGGAGTTTATGGTAGAAGTTTGCAGTGTTTTGTGTCCTGAAAAGAAAAATAAATTTGAAAAAATTCAAAACGAACTGTTGGCCGAAGTATGAAAATGATGGCTAATGATATAAAAACATCTTTGAGTGACCGTATGGCTGGTTTTGAATCATTTTCCATAGAATTAGACGAGAGCGCCGATTTGTCTGACACTGCTCAACTGGCTATATTTATTCGAAGTGTTGATTAAGAGTTCACTGTTACTGAGAAATTGCCTGCTTTAGAGCCTCTAAAAGGAACCACTGCAGCAGAGGGCAGTTTTGATAAAGGTCAAAAGATATTCACAAGTTTTGGCTTGCCATGGTCAAAATTAGTTGGTGTATGCACAGATGGTGCACCTTCTATGGTCGGCCTACGTAAAGGTTTCAGCAGAATTTGGTATGAAAAAGCAACTGAATTAAATGTGCAAAAAGATGATTTGATAGTCCTTCATTGCATTATCTACCAACAGAACTCGCGTTCTAAGTCCATTCGACTCCAGAATGTTATGAATGTTGTAGTAAAAACCATCAATTTATTCGATCCTGAGGGCTTAACCATCGTCAGTTCAAGGCGTTTTTGGATGAAATATCAGCCAAATATGATGACGTAATATATTATTGTGAAGTCAGATGGCTAAGCAAAGAGAAAATGTTGAAACGATTTTACGACCTTAGAAATGAGATAGCAGAATTTATGCAAATAAAAGATAAATCACTATCTGAATTGAGTGGCCCAGAATGGATACGTGACTTAGCATTTCTGGTGGTCCTTACATGCCATTTCGGTGATTTAAATGTGAAACTTCAAAAACAAGGACAGTTACTAAATGATTTGCGCAGCCGTTTGAAAGCGTTTGCAGATACTGTCTGACAGCAGTGACCATTTCACCACGCTTATGCTTAATATGCTGAAGAACTCAAGTTACTGTCGGAGCAATTTTCGAACAGATTTAGCGATTTTAAAAACCTGGAAGACAGTTTCAATTTATTTGCTACTCCAACAAAAAGTAATGTACAAAATGCTCCAATACACTTGCAAATGGAGTTGATCGAGCTTCAAGGAAACTCGCTCCTAAAATCTAAATTTGAAGACGTGGAGGATGGTGGAGGATTTCTACAAAGAATACCTCGAAGAGAACCAGTTTCTGGAGCTTAGAAAATTCGCAAGAAGATTGATTTTATGCGTTTGGCAGTGCTTATAAATGCAATGATTGTTCTTGGAGACGACGCAACCTTCATGCATAATAATGCGCGGCCCCACACTGCTTGGATGATTACTGAATATCTTGACGAGATTCAAATCACACGATTTGCTTGGCCTGTTCACAGGCCGGATATGAATCTAATTGAACAAGTTTGGGATGAGATGGTAGTGGCTAATAGTGTTTGTGTGATGTTGGAGAACATTTTCAAGAAGATTCATCAAGAAGCCACGGGTCCAGTATAATTTTGAATAGACTATACCTAAACAAACAACAATCGCACTTCGTAAAATAATGTCGGATATTATACTACGCGGCCAAATTAATATGACCGGAAGTGTGTGCACATCATTCTTGTTGCCTATCCAGGCGAATTAGTTTAGAAATTTTTATTTTTTCACTTACTCCGTATATTTATAAATGTGACAGCTAACAAATTAAGCTAGACTCGGAATTTGTTAAACAATAATAAACTAATGATATTATTTCAAGATTAGAATTATCTTAAGATCTTAATTGATTCATAACATTCGCTACTGTGCAGGTGAATTGATTTTTGAACACAATCCAGCGACAGACAAATGAGTGTAATAAAAACTAACATTTGATTTATCTTTATTACAATTTTTTATTTACCTTAATTTCAGCTTATCTCCTTAATGCACTGATCTTCTTTCCAAACAACCATTTCAAAATTAACGGAGTTAATACTGTTTTAATTAGTATAATTTATAGTAAATATACGATGCGAAATGCTCTTACATAATTTACGGTCCCTTTTCTCTCTTTATATGTTACCAAATTATGTAAATACGGAAAAAATAAAAGGCGACAGTGTTTCAGGACGAATCTGTATCCATCATACACATTTTTATAATGATAGACCTATAAAGATAATATTTTTTTTGTACTTTTCTCTAGATAATTCCACTGAAGTTCTTCATTTTTTTTTCTGTCATAAATTTTATATCGTAATAATCGTAAACTTGTAACTACATCTATAGCTAACGAGCCGCCTCCTAAATGAGTTAATGGCGAAATGCAAACACGTCGACTACGTACACGGGCGACTTAAATAATGCAAAACTATCGACGAAATCCCGTAAGAGCAATGCCGAGGTTTTTGACCTATAGTAGGATTATTACGAAATTCCCACAATTTATTCTTACTTATTTGTGTACAAGTTTATTTCTGTAGAAAATTATGTATAGTGCGTTTCAATTTATAATTTATTATGTTTTCGTTTCCTAATCGTAATCTGCTATGATGATCGGTCTGTTTTGTCAACATTCAGTGTTTTAATTGGTTTTAGCACGGATTTACGCCTGAGTAGGTGCATGTGCTTGTGTCATTTATCACTTTTGTGTCGCCAATTTGCTAAGTTAATATATAGCTTGCTGGATTCAATTTTTTGTAGTGTAACTTTTAATCCAAGCTGATATACAGTGAAACCTGCCTAAGACGGACCCTTGATAAAACGGAAAACTGTTTAAGGCGGAAAATTTTCATAGTCCGGAATCGTCCTCGTAAAAAAACATAGCAACTGTACCTTTGTAAAATGGAACCTGTTTAACGCGAAACCGTACTAATAAATTTAGACCAAAAAGTATTGTGAACCTCCATAAAACGGAATCGGTTTCCACCATAAATAACAGAGTTTACATATTTCAAATGACCGGCAACGATCCTTGGCTTGATTTACTATTAGAAAACAGACCATTTCTGACGGCCACCTATGAAGGAAACACTTTGTCTATTGAAAAATGTATCACACGTGTGGATTACTAATTAAAACGACTCAATAGGAAGACGGAATACAAAGGGAATACACATAGTTGTGCACACATGTTCGATCTTTTGTCGGACGTTGATAAAGTAACGTTCGTACATATATTTATATCAATAAAATAAAATAGGTATGTATGTATAAATGTGTTCTTTTTTCTACAATATGATCTAGATACTTGCCTATTTTGTCTTAGAACTTTAGCAAATTCGTTAAAATTTTGGAATTTCACGCGTTGGTATGCTTTAGATTGGACGGTTGAATGAAACATTAGAATTTCATATTTTAATACATATGTATAATAACCTGAGTAAAACGGAAACCTGTGTATAAAGGAAAATATTTTGGTCCCAGTCGATTCCGTTTTAAACAGGTTTCACTGTAGTAGGTTTAACTCCCACAAATGCGCAATTGCGGAAGACGGAGAGTTTATTTTTTCGTCAAAAATTTTTTTGTAGGATCCTACATGAAAGATGACCAAATTGGCTATTAAACGTATTGTTTTATTATTTATTGAATTGCAGTCGTCATAAAGCAGTCTTATCACATACAGTAAAACCTCTGTTAACGGCCACCTGTATATATCGGCCACCCGTGATAATGGCCAACATTGCAAAAATCTACAATATGAGTATTTCCATATATACAAACCTTGCAATAACGGCCGCCTTTACAAAGCGGCCACGGCCAGACGATCCCAATATTTTATGGCATAAAAGCAATAAAATGTACCTCCCAATAACGGTCGTCGCCCGTATCGAAAATTTTAAAACTCACGTATTTGTTGTTCAGTCTAAAGAAGGTTACAGAATTTACTTGTAAGGGTTTATTGTTGGTTATAATGAAACATGATAGAATTATTTTACAACAGCAGCCGATTGTAGCAGTTTCCGAAAACGCCTATTCATTCGATCAGTTTAAGTTTATTGTGTTCGTGAAGTGTTTGAATATGTCGCTAAAAAAAAAACGTTCGTCACTGAAAGACAAAATTGATATTATTGAGGACAGTGACAAGTATAATTTAAGTTCGAGGAAGTTAGCCGAAAAATTCGGATTTGGAAAAACTCAAATTAACGAAATCCTAAAAAAGTGATATTAAAAGAATGTATGAAGAAGGTATTAATTTGAATCAGAAACGGAAATTGCCTAAAACGGGTGTAGTAGCAGTGGATCAAGTTGTGTACAAGTGGTTCTGCATGGCTTGAAATAAAAACATTCCCATATCTGGATCATTGATTAAACAAAAGGTGCTAAAGCCAGCAAGAAATGTAGACATTGAGAATTTTGCTGCTTCAAATAGTTGGTTGGAATGTTTCTGTCAAAGGCACAATATCATTTTTAAATCAATTTGTGATGAGTCCGCTGATGTAAATTTGGAACATGTAGAAGCATGGAAATCTAAATTACCATAAAGTTTAAAGTATTATTCCCCGAAGGATATATTTAATGTTGACAAAACAGGTCTGTATTATCGCGCCATGCCAAATAAAACTTTTGCATTAAAGTACGATAAATGCAATGGCAAAAAATTAGCAAACCAATGATTAACTATTTTATTCTGCGTAAATATGGAAGGCGACAAAGAAAACCCTTTAGTTATTGCAAAAAGTAAAAATCCTCGGTGTTTTAAGGGAAATCATATCGACAAATTACCTTTAGACTGGGTACATAACAAAAAGGCTTGGATGACATCAGATCTTATGACAAAATGGCTGTATCAGTTTGACATGAAAATGAAAAAACGAAATCGAAAGGTGCTTCTATTTCTGGATAATGCAACTTCACACCCTAAAGTTTCGCTAGATAACGTCAAATTGCTTTTTTTGCCTCCAAACACTACGTCGTATTGTCAGCCGTTAGATCAAGGCATCATTCACAATTTTAAGATGATATACCGCAGTTTTTTTAATCAAAAGACTATTAACGTTCGTTGAGAGTGATTGTGACTTTGAATATTCGGAAAAGAGCATAAATCTAACAAGTGCGCTAATATGGATTGCAGCCGCATGGAAACAGGTTTCTCGATCTAACATAACAAACTGTTTTTCCAAAGCTGGATTCGCAGAAGTAGTTCAATCTAATGAAGATTTTTTGCGAGGAGGACGAAATACCCATTGCTAAGCTATTTCCAAAAGTCGGCAGTGTAATGGCAAGTTTACACTATTTTGCTTCCTTTGACATTGATGAACATACAGAGAATCCTGATTTTAATATAGCAGAAATAATTGAAGAACTGTGCAAGAATGATGATGATTTCGATAACAACGAGATAGAAGAGTTTGAAGATCCAAAATCAACTTTGTCAAATGGGGATGAAGTGTGAGAAAAATTAAGAGAAATATAGAGTTACTTCCTGTGTAGCAATAATGGTGACATGGTTATAGACATTTCAAAAAATTTACACAAATGTGAAAGTGAAATTTATAAATCGGTTGCCCACGTTCTGATCTCGCGCAAAGGAATTTTTTCATTCACAGTTTGTTGTGTTGACTTTTGGTTATTTATTTATTTTCGTTTCTTTGAATAATACGTTTTTTTTTGATTGAGGTTATGTAGTAGTTGATACTATAAAATGTCAAAATTTATGTATATACAATATACCATGAGATCATTTAAAAAATGACTTAAGTATGCTTTGGATAGAAATTCACATTTGGTAGCACTGACTTTAAGTTAATTAAAGAATTACAGTAGAATATATGTCACTTAATTTGACAGATCTATAAATTTATTTAAGATATTTCTGATTATCCTTTTGTGCATTCCATAAATAATGTTCGAACAGGAACATAAAGTTTTTATTGTGGAGAGTTATTTTAGGAATGGAGTGATTAATGATGGACAGTGGTCATATTCTATTCCTTCGTGTATGCAAGAGTTTCGTGATAAATATCCATATTTTCCAGCAGACTACCATACACTGTTGACTCAAATACAGAAGGTTATTCGTACGTTTAGAGAAACGGGTAATGTATCCCGAAAACCAGGTAGCGGTCCACCAACCAAACGAACAGCAGAGGTTATCCAAGATGTTGAACGGCACATGCAACAGTCTCATGGAAAACCTATTCGGAGACTTGCACAGGAAGTTGAATTATCCTACGGTACTTGCCAGAAAATTCTTAAAAAAGATTTGCACATGTTCCCCTACAAAATAACTGCAGTGCATCAACTCCTTCCTTGAGATTCTGGTTCCCGAATTACCTACTGTCAATGGTTTTTAAATAATTTTAATGAATTTTTTGATAATAGAATTGTAAATTTTCCTGCAACATCTACAGATTTAACCATTATGGATTATTTCATTTTCCCATATCTGAAAAATGCAGTATTTAAATACCCAGTTCATACGTTAGAGGAACTTATGAATGCAATTACCAATATGTGCAGCTCAATCACTCCTTTAATGCTCCAAAGTACATTTGCAAATATGACGCGTAGAGTTAATTGCTGTATAGAAGCTGTAGGATCGCATTTTGAGCACTTATTGTAATTGGTTAACAGTGTAATTTTCAGTTTTTGAATAAATATGCTTTCTAGTTTGATTTTCTTAAAAAGTCAATTATGTTTTTGATGTCTACATAAAATTAACCTCCTTTTGATAATATCAAAGAACTGTCAGTGTTGTTCTGACAGCAGTATTTTAAAATCAGTGCTACCAAATGTGAATTTCTATCCAAGGCTTACTTAAGTCATTTTTTAAATGATCTCATGGTAATTACATCTGATTTTCAATGATGTTAAATTAATGTAAATAAAGTACTTAGGTTAGGTTAGATTAGGTTAGGCGATGAATTGTGGTTCCTATGGATTGTGAGCGATGAATCCAGAAATAACTGCATACCTATGTACATAAATAGTGAAATACATATTTAGTTACATATATAAAGAAGCTATATATGTATGTATATTATTAGACTTAAAATCCTGGTAACGCAAACTTAATAACAATTACACTTTCCTACAACAAAACAAAGCTTCTATCGAACAAGATCCTCGACATTTTAAATCCATTTCAAGGTACTTAAATCGGATTAAATTACGCCAGCGTTCCCTTCTATAGTACTTACTCTAATACAATACTGGGCCGAAATCAATTCCAAACTAAGCGGGTTTGTTAAATTTGATACATTAACTTCAGACACTAAATACTAACAACCGCGTAGTAGCGTTCCGAAAATCCAATTTCCTCCCGTTTGAGGCAACAACAATACCCCTCATTCTAATTTCTAATGGATATTTGATACTTACGACGGAGTCATCCGGCGACGTGTACGCCGAGAAGAAGAGTGACAATGGTTAAAGAAGGGCCGCCGTCACAGGAAATTGATTCTGGGATCTTTTAAACTATTACACGATCGTGGTGTTTGACGGAACATTCAAAATAGTAAAGGTTAGAGACGAGAGAGGGCGTTAGGTGTATAGACACGCTACTATAGCCTGTAGCAAGTTGATTTCCTATGGGATTTCGACCCCTAAACTTTCCAGAGCAAGAAAACTGCAGTTTAGCGAAGACTGATTACATTATTGTCTAGCTATATAACTAATGTCAAGTTGGGATTAAGATGGGATAAATGAATCGTTCATGATTTAGTGCTGCTTATGCTGTAGTGAATAATAATAAATTATGAAGACTGTTCTTAAATTTGATACATGTATTTTTATTACCTTTATGTTATCTTATGTTGCTGATACTTTTTTTTCCAGTTCTACGTCAATTATAACACTTTTATGTCGATTAAAGATCAATTTATTCCAGAACAATTTATAAACAACTAGCCATGCCTATCAACAAAATTATCTACAGACAAAGAAATTCAGTGATATATAGGATTATGTTTACAATATCGTGGACAATTTAAAATATTTTTTTAACGTGTAAGTTTATAATAAAAAAATCCTTATATAACTGTATTTTTTGTCAGGCTCTAACAATATTGTTCAAGGACTAGGGAAAAACATGGCAAAAAAACCTAGTCGAGAACTTAAATTGATAAAATTCAGGCGTGATTAGGTGATTAAATTATAAATTATTATACAGGGTGTCTCAGAAATAAAGGGTAATAAATTTAGGGTAGCAACTACAAGGCGTATAGAGCAGGATTCCACCGAAACCGATTTTTTTTATAAAGAAATTTAAAAAGAAAAATTTTGGCCCGCCAAATTATCTACTACGGATCTGATGCAAGAATCTCGATAGCGCAACGTGACAAATATGTATGTATGTATGTATTTATAATAGACAACAATAGTAGCGTTATTGTAATTCGATTGCTACATAAGAATTCATTCATCAGTTCCTTCAACAAGTGCGTCGCTCAAAGATACGATAAATCAGCAGAAACTCGCAATGATATCATTTCGTTGTTTAAAGGGACATAAGATTTGTTGAATAATAATAAAGAACCTATCTTTTGTTTTCGTACGACCGTGAGCTAATTTTTTATTAAATGACCATAAGTAGGTTTGAATGAATGAGTAAAATAAATAATACTCTGGATTACTTTGTAAAAAATTCACCTATATTTAATATAATATAGGTAAATTTTTTACAAAGTAATCCAGAGTATTATTTATTTTACTCATTCATTCAATTATCATGAATTTTCACAAAGTAACAGCCGATAGTATTACATTTTTGAAATAACTAGGTTTGTTTAGATTTGTCTAATTAAGTCTTACATCGTTTATGCGAAAATGAAACAAACTGACCGATCTAAACGTAACTAACAACTGCAAGCGGTAACAGCTGACGGTATAGACATCGCGCGTTCCAGACAGTATGTGTGTAGAGTGCAGGGCTGGCGCTAGCCCACGACTTTTACAAAACAATTTTTTTCTCGTTACTGGTGACATATAGCCCACATAACCATTAGGATTATTCGATCGTAAATTATTACAGCTATTACATATTAATTTTTTGCCTATTATTTCTGAGACACCCTGTATATATAAATAATACTTAAATTTTCAATATCTGTTCTAAAATTGACCCCGTTTTCTTTTTTAATGTATGTCATTTCATATATTAACCTTCTACTGGCGTGGTGATATTTTTATACCTAGCTGGCGTCGTGGTGCCTATACGACCCCACAAATTTTTACATATGTGTGTGTACGTATGCATATCTAACTTTCCAAATAAATTACGATTTGATAACCCTTCTAAAATCAGTGACATCAAGTTAGTTTTTGAGGCGGGCTAGTGCATAGACAGCGCGTTGAGTTTCTGCTCCGTAATTAAACTCATATTAACTGGGAAATTACGAGTAAGATAATTCTAGCAGTATTATATATTATAAATACAAGTGTAACAGTGGGTGTATAGGCAAAAACAAGGTAAGAACATCTGTCGATTTAAGAGAAAAACAGATATTGTAAGATAAACCGATACACTGATAAAGGCGAGACTTTCGACGGGTCGACTGGGGTTACGCTTTTTGCGCGGTTGTCGGTCTACTACGTGCCTAGAAAAGTACAAAACAAACAGGTCAGGCTTAAGTTAGAAGTACAAATATTTAAGTGAAATGGAGAAAACAGATAAATACGACGTACTCTTAAAGATGATGGGAAATCTTAGGGAAGATATGAAAGATATAAAAGAGGGACAAAAACAAATTAACGAATTATTCAACTTGATAAAAATACTAAAAGATGAAAACCAGGAATTAAGAACATCAATGAGTAAACTAGAAAAGCGCATAGATGAAATAGAACGTAAGAACGATGAAAGATATGAAATTGTGCAAAGAAAAATGTCTCATCAGGAACAATCAGTTAGGAAAAATAATATCATCATAAAGGGATTGGAAACTAGTGATACTACAGTGACCCAAGATGTAAAAATTATGAT